>VWZO01016957.1:13678-30027 GCA_013396975.1 Bucco capensis
GCACTTGGAGCCATTGACCACTCCCCTCTGGATGTGACCATCCAGCCAGTTCCTCGTGTTTGCCAGTCTTCTGCTTCCTCACACAGGCACTCTACAGCCAGTTCTTAATGTCTATTCAATCCCCTGCTAGGCATTCCTAGTCAGGAATAATGTATCCTTGATCTCCTGTAGTTTTATCCTCCCAGTTTATTCACCCGAATGGGAGAGTTCACCAGTGCTTATGCAAAGATCCCACAAAAGCAACACAGCAATAACTTATTTTCTGATTTCTGCATCAGAAATTTTATTTTATGAATTAAAAATTTATTTTATGAGTGTCCTCATAAAATAAAACCTCTTGGGTGGGGGAAAAGGGACCCACAATGTCCTAAACTGTAGAAGCAAGACTGCAAGGGATTTTTTTGCCTCTATCTCTGCTCTCTTGTTTTAGATGTTGCCCATTCCCTTTAGTGTAATCCCTCTGACAAGTTGTTGAACAGCTGTCTAACTTTCTCCCTGAGCCTTGAATAGTAAATGATCATCCCTAAAAACATCCTGGCCAACTTTTTCCAAGCCATTTACCAGTTTGTCTCACCGTGGGCTTTTTGGAAGTCTGCCTAGAGATTTACAGCATGTTTTATGTATATTTTCTTTAGTCCCAAGGTCCCTTCTCTTCACAGCTCCAGACCCAAGGTGTCATGTCCAAAACATAAATTGTTGATTGTACAGGCACTTTCCCTCCTTTTTAAAACCTTTCCAAAGGTCTTTTTGTTAAATACACCCAGACACCAGGTTTGACAGATGAGGGGCTAATTGCTCTGTGAATTACCTCTATCGATTCCTGTTTCATGTTGAGCCAAACAAACAAAAGATATTAATGCTTGGGGAGGGGGAAAAAAAAAAATGAATGATGACCTTTCTCTGCAAACACAGCTTGGGGCCTCTGATTATTGGTGATTCCAAAGAGCAGCGGTCAATCGCAATAGCTGCAACGCTATGATCACTATAATAAGCTTGCCTGACCTTCTCTGCCATGTTAAGTGGTTTAAATTTATTTGCCCAACAACACTGGAGCTTTTCCTTTAAAGTCACAGAACATTCCATTCGAGCTCAAGAGCCAGGCTAGGTTGTTGGATTTGTTTTGCCAAGCTTTACCTGGTTCAAGGGCTCTGCTTGGAAGTGATGATAATCATACTTGGATATAGCATCCTGGGGTGCAGCAGGAGTTGAAGGAGGTTCTCCTTCCCCTCTGCTTTGCCCTGGGGAGGCCACAGCTGGAGGATTGTGGTCAGTTCTGCTCTCCCCTGTTTAAAAGAGATAAGGAACTTCTGGAGAGGCTCCAGAGAAGGGACACTGAAATGCTGAGGGGACTTGAGCATCTCTCTGATGCAGAGAGGCTGGGAGAGCTGGGGCTGCTGAGCCTGGAGAAGACTGAGGGGAGATCTGAGCAATGCTTAGCAGTAATTAAAGGTTGGGGATCAGGAGGATGGGGCCAGGCTTTGTTCTGTGGTACCCAGGGACAGGATTAGAGGCAATGGGCACAAACTAGCAGCCAGCAAGTTCCAGCTGAACACGAGGAGGAACTTTTTCCCTCTGAGGATAGTGGAGCACTGGCCCAGGCTGCCCAGGGAGGTGCTGGAGTCTCCATCTCTGGAGAGATTCCAAACCCAACTAGACACTGTGCAAGCTGCTCTAGCTTCTCCTGCTCTGGCAGAGGATTGGACTAGCTGATCTCCAGAGGTCCCTTCCAGCCCCAATGTTCAGTGATACAAAGCCTAGAGAAGGAGTTATATTAACCTACATAATGAAGTCTTCGTTATGGCTCTGAGCGTGGCTTTTTCTTGAGCATTCAGCTTTCCCACTGCTCCATTTGTTTCCAAGTGTAACCTATTTTGTGCTCTCCCTTCAAGCAGAGTTGCAGTTGGGCACTATCTTTGCAGTTAGCCCAGTTGAACTCAAAGAAAATCATTATCATTGAATACAAATGCAGTCCTAAAATCCAGTGCCTGTAAGCCACATTTCCCTGAGAAGTGGTCAATAGCAGAATTTGGCTACAAGCAAAACTCCTTCATCAACCTCCTCTCCTCTTTTCCCTCTTCCTACCCAAGGTTAGTGTGTGAGGGGAAAATAAAAGGTAGAAATCAAGGTAATGCAAAGCAGAGAAGATGTAGTGCTTATCTTTTTGCTGGAAGTAGTCTGCAGATTTGCTGGAATATTCTTTAAGATTGCCACCTCCCTGCCTTGGTTTCCTGTGGACAAGGAATAGGTGCAAGGCAATTCTTCTTCTTGATGTCTGTGATGACACTGTATCCCTAAAATGGGAATAATAATCCTTAGTGTCCTCTTCACAGTGCATTTCTAAGTGGTGGATCCAGCAAAGTCAGGAGAGTCCTTAGGAATTCCACATTCCTTTTGATCACTGTCAAAATGAAGGCTTGAAAGACAGCAACAGGAAAATATGCTCTAAATTTGTTAGAGGCAAAACCACAGGCCCAGAAATGATTCCTGGGGGGAAACTCAAGCCAGCACAAAGCTTGTCTCAGCCTCAAATTCTATTCTATTCTTCCTCTCTGCAACAAAGCAAAACAAACCACTGTTTCTTGGGAAATTCCCTCTCCTTCCACACCTACCAAGCATCAGCTTGGACTTAGGGCTCAGCCCAACTCCTCTCCCTGTCCACAAAGTCCTAGTCCCCATCCTTGGGTGATCACCATGCCCAGAGATTGCTTGGCTGATGAGCTCCGAGCCAACATTTACTCCATGAGCTCTGATAGCTAATTCTTCTCTCTCTTCCCCTAAAATACAAGGGGAAGCTGAAGAGAAGCAGCAAGCAGTCATCCAGGGAACTCTGCCATGACTAGAAGGCAGGATGAAGAGGGGAAAGGAAGCTCAGCTGTGGCATCCCCAAAGGCATATTGCAGAGCTGATGTAGACATGCTTAGCTGGAGGGAAAACTTGGAAGTGCAATAAAGCTGAGTCAAGTGCAGGAGGGTAGTAGATGCCAAAAGAAGTGGTGAATCAGCATAGAAAAGAAGACAGGAAGGAGAAATGTGGGGAAAGTACCCTAACATTTCCTCTGTGGATATACTGGCACTGAACATGGCTGGAGAGGATGTTTGTGTCTGTGAAAGCAACTTCTTCCCTAAATGAATTTATTATCAAAATGCCCCTGAGGTTGGAATTTAATTTCAACTAGAGCTTAGGTAATCAGACATCTATGTCTTGGAGCTGTGAAAGTCTGGGGCATGCTGAGCTGCAAGAGACAAGCTCTATCTCTAACATCAAAAATTCAAGTGCTGAGAAAGTGGGGTTCAGGCTGGACAAAGCTCTGAAGCATCTATCTGTCCACATCAGAGTCCCAGCCAAGGAACAACAATCCCTCTACACCTTCAGCAGCCAAATAGCCTTGAGAATGGGGTAAAGGATGAAATCTCAGGGGCCACACCATGGAATAAGTTATCCTTTCTTCCCCAACTAAGCAGTCACAGTCCATTCTTGGGCACCATGAAGAAGTGCAGCTCTTCACTTGGAAATTGTAGCCTAATCTAAAGCAGCAGTCTGCATTAGTAAAGTTCAAGGTCCAAACTTCAGAAGTATGGACTGGGAGACTGTGCTGTGAGATGGATTGGGAATTGATTGAAGGACAGAGCCCAGAGAGTTGTGCTCAGTGGAGCAGAGTCTAACTGGAGACCTGTGACTAGTGGTGTGCCCCAGGGGTCAGTGCTGGGGCCAGGACTGTTCAATATATTCATCAATGATCTGGATGAAGGGGGAGAGTGTTCCCTCAGCAAGTTTGCAGATGATCCCAAGCTTGGAGCAGTGGCTGGCACACCAGGAGCTGTGCTGCCATCCAGAGTGACCTGGACAGGCTAGAGACATGGGCAGGGAGAGACTGAATGACATTTAACAAGGGGAAGTGTAAAGTACTGCATGTGGGAAAGAACAAGCCCATGGATCAGTCCAGACTGGGAACTGATGTGTTGGAGAAGAGCCCTGGGGAAAAAGCTCTAGGAGTGCTGGTGGCTAGGAGGATGCCCATGAGGCAGCAATGTGCCCTTGTGGCCAAGAGGCCAATGGCATCCTAGGATGCATTAAGAGGAGCGTGGCCAGCAGAGCCAGAGAGGTTCTTCTCCCCTCTCCTGTGCCCTGGGGAGGCCTCCCCTGGAATGCTGTGTCCAGTTGTGGGCCCCTCAGCTCCAGAAGGATAGGGAGCTGCTGGAGAGAGTCCAGCCCAGGGCCAGCAAGATCCTGAAAGGAGTGGAGCATGTGCCCTAGGAGGACAGGCTGAGAGAGCTGGGTCTCTTCAGCCTGGACAAGAGGAGACTGAGAGGAGACCTCAGCAATGCTTAGAAATATGGGAAGGGTGAGTGTGAGGAGGAGAGAGCCAGGCTCTGCTCCATGGCATCCAATGGTAGGACAAGAGGGAATGGGAGCAAGCTGGACCACAGGAGGTTTAGTATTAACCTGAGGAGGAACTTGTTTGCAGTTCAGGTGCCAGAGCACTGGCCCAGGCTGCCCAGGAGGCTGTGGAGTCTCCTTGTCTGGAGCCATTGCAGAGCTGCCTGGACACATTGCTGTGTGAGCTGCTCTAGGTGCTCCTGCTCTGGCAGGGGGGTTGCACTAGATGATCTTTCTAGGGCCCTGCCAACCCCTGACATACTGTGAACCAAAAGCATGCTTTATAGAAGGGGAAACTGAGGCACAGAGCTGGACACAAAAGGAAAGGAAGAACTCTGTCCATCTGCTCCATAGAGCTTCACTTTTGTGATTCAAATTAGGGAGTCTGATAAGGAACTGTCAGAAATTCCTCCTGCTGCCTCTTCTGGCATAGTTTAAACCCAATCTATCAAAGAAGCAGGGAAGCATTCCCAAAGCTTGAGATAAAGAGGAACCTGGCTCAGTCCTGAGCAGCTGCTGGAAACATGGGCACACACTTGTCAGGGCTTTGCAAGGTACTGATAGTCTGGAGGCACTGGGGACATTTTGGTTGGTTTGGGTTTATTCTTGTGGGGGTTTTTTATTTGTTTCTTATTCTTTTGCTTTCAATAAAGTCACCTTCAGCATTTTTGGCTGGGCTGCTGAGTGCAGAGAAGGTGTGAGAGGAGAAAAGTGTTGCAAAGAAGTACATTTTACAACTCTGTCTTCCTACAGGTCCAAGCTAACTTTAATTAAGGATTAAAACTGTGCTAATCTGTTAGGGACTGAAAGCTTTTCTTCTTGATGCTCTTAGGCCAGGCTGTTACTCCTACAGATATCACTTTTTTTGCTCAGAAATGCCCAGGAGGCCAACAAACACAAGGGTGAGGATGCTTCTGCTTCCCAGAAACTGCTCCAAAGTCACTTTTACCCATTTCCAGTCCTTTCTAAGTTCCTTTCCAGTTCATTTTCCTTAGGAGTAAACTAGAAAGGAATAAAAACCTCTGATAAACATTTTAACTAGCTGGCCTGAGACTGGTTTCTTTACAATATGCTGCACCACTTGTCAAGGGTTAGGATTGGGTCAACCACTAATCCAGGGACAGATAGTCTCTACTATCCTCTTTTCCAACACTTCAAGAGGAAAAAAAGGGAATTATCAGAGAGGGAGACATGGCAATTGGAAATGAAACTTAAACTACTTGAACAAAAATAATAACAAGAAAATGATATATATATATATATATACACACACAAAACCAATAACACACCCAAAAGCTCCCTTGAGATTAACTTCATCACCATCACTACTGATGCTGTAGCAGAAGGACTCACCAGAAGATAGGAATCAGACTCAGAGGCTGGATCCTGGAACTCAGGAGCTCTTGGATGGAGATGGAAGACAGAACACAAGTTCTGTAGCAGCAGAGCTGGGCTGCTGAACCTCACAAAGCTCAGGTGCTCAACCTTCAAAGAAGATAAAGACCCAAACCTCTCCTTATTTGTATGTGCTGTTAATTAGCTGCTAAATAGCTTAATCCTGCCCCTGCCTTGCTTGGGTCTTAGGCTTTATGTGAGAGATCCCAAGGCCCAACTTGGTGTGGAAGTTTCAGGGACTGAATATGCCCTCTATGGCATGGAATATCTTGTTTTGGTTCAAACTGGGACACCAGTGTAGCAGGCATCAGGACTGGTTTCCCACAAGAGGAGCTCTTCTTTGATGCCATTTCACCCCAGCTGGGGAGATATCTGCTCCTGAAGAACAAAGGAAAGGAATCCCAAGGACTCCCTGCAGCCAGAGAGCTGCCATTTCCTCCCACTTGTGCCTCCACCAAGTCCAAAAGAGCTTCCCTTCAGGAGACAGCACACACAGATGAGGATTCAAACTATTCTCATTCCACTGTGAGAACACCAGGGTGCTAAATTTCTGACTCCAGTAGGCCAGATGAGATCCCCTCTGCATCTCCAAGTCCTTTGGATTTTATAGGACATCTGCCAGTGGAATGTCTGCAGTTGGTAGCTGAAGGGATGAAAAGCTGATGAAGTTGTAACAGATAGGATATAGGATTTTCTCCCTCAGCATTTCAAATCCTGTCTAGGTAAATTACCTTTTCAGGGCTGGGTATTTCCTTTTTGGATATTCCTTGGAAAGTAACCTTCAGGGAATTGACTAACTTGTTAATGGCTTGGTCAGACAAGAAGGAAGGAAACTTGCCCTGGTCCAGTGGGAGGCACCAGAGCAGGCAGTCAGCATCCTGCCATTCTTCCAGGCTGCTGAATCACAGCACTTTAACTCTCCTTCAAGGGCAAACTTCTTCCTCTCAGCTAGGGCCAAGGGAGCAAAAGCAAGGCCTAAAATAGTCCCAGGCAACATGTTGCCTTTGAAAACAATATCAAAGAGGCCTTGCTGAGTGCTAGGAAGAAGTCTAGCCTTCATCTAGAAGAACTGGACAAAGGAGAGCTCTTGGAGACTAAAGGCTGCAAAACAAGGACATCTTCAGTACAAGAAAATCAGTCAGAACATTTACTTAATATCTCCATGTAGCATTCCAAGGAAAGGCACAGGCAACAAGGTTTGCCTTTGCTTGTGCTGGCTGGAGAGCACAAATGGTCTGAGAGCTAATTTCCTGAGATGATATGATAATATCATATAATGTATGTTATATCTATTATATATAATTATTTATATTACTATATATAGTATATATATTAATACATAGTGTATATATAGTATATATATAAATATATATAAATATTTATTATATTATAGTATATATAAATATATATCTATTATATATAATATAATCTATATTATATAATATAATCTATATTATATAATATAGATTATATTATATATAATAGATATATATTTATATATACTATAATATAATAAATATAATATTTATATTATAAATAATATATACTATATATTATAATATATAGTATATATTATTTATAATATAAATATTATATTTATTATATTATATTTATATTATAGGTATATAAGTTTTAACATCATCAGATCCACATTTCACCTAATATGAGATCCAGATTCATCTTTTCTTTGACTAGTTCCATCCTTGGGGAAGTTCTACAAATGATTTTTCTTCCTTCCAAAAACTCCAGTAAGAGTTATAATAGATTTAATAGGTTTAAGACAAAAAAAAACCCAGCTGGGCTCTATTCCTGGCAGAAGTCACGATGAACCAAAATAAAAAGAGGTTTGTAAATGAATTATGGAAGATCAGGAACCAAACCCGAACCTCAGATATTTGATCCAATTTCCTTGAAGATGTTATAGGTAATATCAGTTAATAAAATCAAGAGGTTTTTAAGAGTCAAATCCATTCCTGTGGTCTCTCTAACTCTTTGCACCAGAGCAGGAAAAACAGAGAGGTTTTGCTACACAACTGAAATATCCAACACTGCTTGTTCAGGATGCAACACTAAAAAACAAGCTATGCATTAAAAAGAAAATCCCAAACTGGGTGACATCAGGAACATTTTCCCCTCTAGCAATGTTCCTATGAAATGGAAAGAATTGCTGAAGTTAAATAGCTAACCTTCACAAGCATTCAAACAGGTTCTCGAGGAGCAGAAAGAGATTTTTTCATTCCTTTTAAATAATTGTTTCCAACGATTCCAGTCCAAATCATGAACCTCAAGCCTACAAAAAATGTTATTTTTACCCATCAAGCTGTTTTCTTTTACTCAGACAGAAGCCAAGGCATCAACTGCTAAATATAGTTTCCATGTTGGAAAGAGTGACACAAGCTTCATTCTCTTGCTGCTGTAAAAGATGTAACTGGAAATGTACATTTGAGAGAACACTCTTTTGCCCAACAGAGATTTCATTTCACTGAGTGAATCCCATTAATAACACTTAGCTTATGTAGAGCTTTTCATCTGTGGAGCTCCCAGCACTTTACCAAGCAGAAGCAGCAATTCATTACCAATATTTAGCAGAGATGCTATAAAAGGAGGTGACACTGGCAGTTAGGAACACAGAAGTTCCAAACTCTTGTTCCTTGGACTTGTCCATCCATTGGTTTCTAGCTCTTCTTTCAACACTGGGAGTAAAAAAAAACAACCCTGAGGATTTGTTAGGGTGAAGCAAAGCAAGTCAGGTATCATGCAACATTTGGAGATGCAGCCACCTAGTATTTGTTTGCATTGTTTCCCATTGTGATGTCTACACAGAAAGCCAGATGTCAAACAGCTGGACACACAACTCCCTGAGGAAGAAACCTACATGTGAAGGAGATCAGGAGGGGGAAAGAGAGATGTGATAATGAGTATCTGACAAGTGTCCAGCTGAGTTAAATACACCTCTTCTTTTTTCTTGTGGGTTGCCTTCACAGAATTATGAAGGTTGGCAGAGACCTCTAAGCTCATCCAGTCCAAGCATCCCTAGCACTCTCATCCCACTAACCCATGGCCCTAAGGAGAGCAGCTCAATGTTTCTTCAACCCCTGCAGGGATGGTGACTCCAGCACCTCCCTGGGCAGCCTGGGCCAACATTTAACAACCCTTTCAGGGAAGAAAATTCTCCTTATACCTTGGGAATGAACAGCTTGGCTGAATGACAAAAGGAAGAAGAAGAAGAGATGAAATGAGAGGATGGATATAGAAGGAGTCTGAATAAAACAAAAGCCTAAAGGAATAGGCAAGAGTGGTACCTTCAGCTGTGGTCATGGCTTTCTGCAGCAGTTGATCCAGCAGCAGTCTCAAGATGGCTTGTCCTCCTACCTTTCTAATCTGGAGGCTGTCCAAGAGAGAGAAAAAAAGAATGGAAGATGTTAAAAATGAAGACACAAAAGAAATTCATGAGTAGAAGTGCTCTGTAGCTGCTATCTCCAACTCTTTCCCAAGCAGTAGTATCTGTGTTGGGTACTCCATGCTGGCTCCTTAGTGGACTCTTTGATAGAAGAAAAATACCCCTATTATCATAGAATCAGGGAATTATCAGGGTTGGAAGGGAGCTGCAAGCTCCTCTAGGTGCATGGGCAGGGACAGCTGGCACTAGAGCAGCTTGCTCCCAGCCCCAGCCAGCCTGGCCTGCAACACTGCCAGGGCTGGGGCTGCCACCACCTCTACCTCCATGTAGTATTTTAAATTCCTAAATGTAATGGTCAAAAGAGGGGATTCTGGCCTTTCTACACTCAAATGATGGAGGAAGCATTTCCTCCATCATTTCTTCCAGCTGGTGTGAAGAGAACCACACCAACTTTTTGAGCAAAACCTGAACAACCAGAGCACACTTCCAGCAGCTCCTAGAATTCCTGAAGAGGAAAAACACCAAGTTTTCTGCTAGTTCCTTTGCAGCCTTGTTTTTAGCAGCACCATAAAATCCTACCTCTCATCCCCTTGACAGATGTGGAGTGGTGTGTCTCTCCATAAATAGGATTAATTAGATCATTGATTGCCAGCAGCTGAACAAATCCAGCCCTCTACATGTCAATGTTATTCCACCCACAATAAGCTTTGCTTCACCAAAATAGAACTCTGGTCCTTTTCAGGTATGACTGGGAGTTGATTGTTTGGGAGTATTGGCTTTCTGACAGGCTTTGGAATGAAGCCATTTTTATTAATTTAGTTATTTTTGCTGATATAAAAGGTCGTCGATCATGTTAATGATGTATTGGTCTGTGGTCCCACTGAACAATAATTACAGAATGTTCCTAATAGTAAACCATTTGTCACCATCAGAGCTCCCTACAACAACCTTTTGTGGAGCAATAGAAGCCATTAGGTGAAGAGCAATGCACCTTGATGCTTCCCAATTAAAGGATCCCACACAGATAGGATTTACATGAACTTTGGTGTGAAGGAGCATCAATTATGAAGTGCTGCTAATACCAAATCTTGCTAAGGTAGAGGGGCTGGCTGCTCATTTTGAACTTGTCAAATCATTTCTGTGTAGCTTTTGCAAGTCTAATTGAAGCTGCAGACAGATTTCCCAGTCTGTGAAATCAGAAGGGTTGGGAAAATTTCAGAGGAGCATGGGCTTTGAAAAGAGACACAAATAACTATTGAAGAGACCAGCTAATCTAGTCAGAATGGAAGGAAAGATGTCCTGGCACTCGATCACTCCAGTTAGATAGTGACAAAATTCCTTCTTCTTTTAACACAAAAACACCTGTCAGAAGATTTTAGAGGTTTCCAAGTGGGAAGGACAGGTAGGACAGGAATTCCTGGCTGGGCAGCTCTGGAGAACAATCTGATCCCACCCTGCTGGAATATCCATTATACTTCCAGCTGCTGAATGTCATTAGCATAGGTTAATGAAGCACAGAATCATGAAGGTTGGAGGAGACCTCTAAGCTCATCCAGTCCAAGCATCCCTAGCACTCCCATGCCACTAAGCCATGGCCCTAAGGAGAGCATCCCAATGTTTCTCCAACCCCTGCAGGGATGGTGACTCCAGCACCTCTCTGGGCAGCCTGGGCCAAGCCTTAACAACCCTTTCAGGAAAGAAATTCCTCCTTATACCTAATCTAAACCTGCCCTGGTGCAACTTGAAGCCTTTTCCTCTCCTCCTTTCACTGTTCACCCTGGAGAAAAGCCCTACCCCCAGCTCACTCCAACCTCCTTGCAGGGAGTTGTAGAGGAGAAGGTTTTAGTGTTTTCTTATTGTCATGGAGCCACCACATGAAGTTAGGTGATGAAGGTGATTCATGGATGAGTCTGCCTTAAAAAGGATGCTAAACTATGAATAAAGTCAAGAATTCCTGGGTTTGAATATTCCTTCCATGTGCTTTGAAGTGTCCAGGTTGTGTTCATGTTCACTAATCATATCCTTCTCTTTCCCCCATCATATCCTGCAGAAGGGAAAGGCCATAGTTGTCACTGATGGTACACCTAGTATGAGCCATTAAATCCTTGGCCACATGAGCCCAGGAATTCCTAGATTGGATACATTAAACCAAACCTGAAAATAGATCTTGTTGTCAGAGGTTTCACTCTCACACTGTGGTTTGCACCTGGTGGATCGAATCAGCATGGATTCACCAGGAGATGTCCTCTTCCCTTGCAAGGTCTTTATGTGCTTCCAAGCAGGGTCATCTGCTAGTTATTTCTCCACACTGAGCTGTTGAGCTCTCAGGGGAAAGGAGACAGAATCATTCAGGTTGGAAGAGACCTCTAAGATCATCAGACACCACAATAAGAGACAAAAACAATCAAGGAGCTGCTACTACAGCTCCCTTCTCCACCCATATGCCTCAGTTATCTCTCCCAGGCCTCGGTAACACCACACAGCACATTCAGGAGTAGCAGAGGGACTACCAATGAGTAATTAAAGCTCTTATTGCTTTGCATGGCTGAGTAGTTTTCATAACAGCACTGCACAAAACTTGAGATGCGCAGATTTTGCTGTAAGCTCCTCAACATTTCCACTTGCCTCTCTCTCTCCTTTTTTAATTCCCACCCCTTAGAATAAACTTTACTGTGAACTGCTGGGAATAAGAGGATTTGAGCAGGCAAATGCAAAGATGATTGTTCATTAAACCCAATGACTTTGAAACTGCCTGTGTGTCAATTAAAATAAAAACTGTCAAATGCTTTAAAAGAGCAGCTTTGGAGGAGAGGAACTCAGTGGAGTTTATGGGCAAAGAAAGAGCTGTTCCAGGGGGGTATGTAGAGCAAAAGGATATGCTGTGCTTAGGAATGATGTCTCAGTCTCTTCTGATTCATCTTCAGTGGGTAGTGACTGGCTTGGAAGCAGCCCAGAGGAAAAGGACTTGGAGTTGCTGGTGGATGAGAAGCTCAGCATGAGGCACCAGTGTGCACTTGGAGCCCAGCAAGCCAAGCTTAGCCTGGGCTGCATCAGGAGAAGTGTGGCCAGCAGGGACAGGGAGCTGATTCTCCTCCTCTACTCCACTCTGGGGAGACCTCACCTGCAGTACTGCATCCAGCTCTGGAGCCCCCAGCACAAGAAAGAGCTGGAAGGTGTCCAGAGCAGGGCCATGAGGATGCTCAGAGGCTGCAGCACCTCTCCTCTGAGGACAGGCTGAGAGAGTTGGGATTGTTCAATCTGGAGAAGAGAAGGCTCCCAGGAGACCTTCTGGTGACCTTCCAGGATCTGCAGGGGCTCCAAGAGGTCTGGGGAAGGACTTGTTAGGATGTCAGGCAGTGCTAGGACTAGGGGAATGGATCCAAAGTAGAGGAGGGGAGATTGAGGTTGGGTGTTAGGCAGAAGTTGTTGGCCAGGAGGGTGCTGAGCCACTGTGCCAGGTTGCCCAGAGAGGTGGTGGCAGCCCCAGCCCTGGCAGTGTTGCAGGCCAGGCTGGCTGAGGCTGGGAGCAAGCTGCTCTAGTGCCAGCTGTCCCTGCCCATGCACCTAGAGGAGCTTTCACCTCCCTTCCAACCCTGACAATGCTATAATTCTATGAAAACTGTACATTACACAGATACCAACATGTATATCCACACATGCACTTTGGCTAGACAGCTAGAGAAAGAAAGGCGTTTGGACTTCTACTTTTGTTTTTCTAGTATAGGGTGTTTTTTTTTTCCCAATCTAACAATTAGGATTAATTGTCAGCTTCTAAACCACTGGCTTTTGTTTGGTTGTCTTTCTAACTGGATGCAGATTTAACACTTGGTAGAAGTTAAACCTCCCATTTTGTTCCAGTAGCCAACCAATCCTGACAGGAATGCTTCACGCCTGCATGTCACGTGTCAGGCAGAACAGAGCTGGAAAAAGGGACAATAAAAAGCCTGGGACTGTAGGATTCTGACAGCCCCCACACTTGGCAATTAGGGAGCCTTCAGAACAATTAACTCAGCTGGAATCAGACTGGAGGAGGAGGTGTGGAGGCATAGGATGGACATGATGAACGTGCCTTCCTCCTGCAGATGTCCTTCCTTGTCTCGTGGCACTATGTGCATGTAGTGGCCAACAACAAACACACACACAGAATCATAGCATGGGAGGGGTTAGAAGGGAATCCTGGAGATCATCTAGTCCAACCCTCCCTGCCAGAGCAAGTTAACCTACAGCAGGTTGCACAGGATGATGTTCAGGAAGGTTTCACAGAATCATTAAGGTTGGAAGAGACCTCTAAGCTCATCCAGTCCAAGCATCCCTAGCACTGCCATCCCACTAACCCATGGCCCTAAGGAGAGCAGCTCAATGTTTCTTCAACCCCTGCAGGGATGGTGACTCCAGCACCTCCCTGGGCAGCCTATCCCAACACTTAACAACCCTTTCAGCAAAGCAATTCCTCCTCATATCCAATCTAAACCTGTCCTGGTGCAACTTGAAGCCATTTCCTCTCATCCTCTCACAGTTCACCCTGGAGAAGAGCCCTACCCCCAGCTCACTCCAAGCTCCTTGCAGGGAGTTGTAGAGAGAGCTAAGGTCTGCCCTGAGCCTCCTCTTCTCCACACTAATCAACCCCAGTGCCCTCAGCTGCTCCTCACAACACTTGTGCTCCAAATCCTTCCCTAGCCTCCTTGCCCTTCTCTGGACACACTCCAATGCCTCTGGCTCCTTCTTGCACTGAGAGGCCCAGAACTGAGCCCAGCACTCTAGGGGTGGGCTCCCCAGTGCTGAGCACAGGAGGATGCTCACTCCTCTGCTCCTCCTGCTCACACTAGCTTTGCTCCAGGCCAAGATGCTGTTATGTTTCTTGGGCACCTGGGCACTCTGCTGCCTCATGCTCAGCCAACAATCCACCAGCATCCCCAGCTCCTTCTCAGCCAGGCACCAACCCAAGCACTCTGCCCCAAGCCTAGTACAAGGCAACGTAACTGTATTTCAAGGCAAAAGGAAGAAATGATGCCAAGTCCTCAAGAGAGGGTGCAGATACCCCACTTAGGGCCATGGGTTAGTGGGATGGGAGTGCTAGGGATGGTTGGACTGGATGAGCTTAGAGTTCTCTTCCAACCTTTGCGATTCTCTGAGGCACCTTCCCAAAACTCCCTGAAAATTCCAACCTCTCTCCTCTTGTCCCTCTGCACACCACCCCACCCTCCCTCTCCTCCGTCCAGAAGAAAAATCCCTCAGCCTCAATGGTTGTTTTTATTAAATTCTCCTCAATAAAAAGCTCAGGCAGGATTTATTAGGTACTCAGGGCGGGCGTTTAGTATTTCGCCAGTTATTAAGTGAAAATCAATAGAAAGCAAAAGAAAATGGAAGTCCCTGCACTGTTAGCACGCCGTTGTCGCCCAGATATTATGTCTGCTGTCTTGTAGATTCATGACAGACGAAAGGGGCTGGGAGAGAACTCTTTCTGCTTACATTGCAGGAGCCAAAGTGGGGTTATTCATTAGCTCAGGCAGCTGGCCAGATGGATTTCCAGTTCAGTTTGACCATTTATCTTCCCAACGCCCGTATCGAGTGCGAAGGAACACTGATATTATGTGATATCGATGGCAGCTTTATGTATCTAAATCAGGATTTATGGTTATTTTGTTCTGAAGACCTTTTTTTTTTTTTCCTTTCTTTCTTTTTTTTTTTCTGGAGAAATAGCATTTTCCCTGGAAGAAAATAATAGCTAAAACCTTGTCAAAGATAACCTTTCGTGTTGTTGCTGCACTGCCGGCTGTAAAACAAATAGAACCTGGGGTATAAATAGGTTTAAGCACTGCCTTACAAATCATTCCCTTTAGGATTTTTATTCTTTATTTCTTTATTAATTTCAGTGGGCTTTGGTCATTAGTGGTTGGTTGTTGGTTTTGGGTTTTTTTTCCTAGCCAGTGGTTTAGCTCTAAATAAAGTCAACATTTGTTTTAATTGCATTAAAAAGCACTACCACTTTTCTGTCTCTGCAAGGGCACAGCAGAAGGGTTTGGGGTTTTTTTTTTCACTGGGTAAGTTTGGGGAGAAATTTTCCTTTTTGGAAGTTTTTTCCTTGCTTTTGCTTTTTTTTTTTTTTCCTCTCTGTTACCAAACTTTTCACCCAGATCATCACGACAGAAGCAACAACAGCTGTTCTAGCAGATATATATAAAAAGATGTGTTTTTAAGAGACAGAACCAGAGCTCTGCAAGAGATTAGCTCCTATTCAGGCATCTAGAGAAAAAAGTGAGGCTTTCCCAAAGTTTTCACCATTCAGCAAGTTCCATTTGCTCCAGATCCTAGAGGCTTTTCACAGGATTGATTTATTTTTTGCCCTTATCAGGAACAGAGTGCTGCTTGTCCTGAACCTCATCTCCCTTCCAAATGTAGGATGGAAATGGCTGGAGCATGAAATGCTTGTACCTCCTGGAAACAGCAGGTGCTGGAGGTGACCTCCTGTAAATAGACATGAGATTCAGCACTCTGAGACACAGTGGCTGTTGATAGCACTGGGTCTGATGATCAGTGCAGACACAGTGGTGGCAATCCCAGCATGTTTTTACTTGCCAGTCCACAAATAAAGCTCCACACTCCAACCTAAATCCCTCAGAATTCAAAGAGAGAAATAAATCAAACAAGTGCTGAAAGTGAGTTGTGAAAGGTGGAGATGGGATTGATGTCCTTGAAGGTAAGAACAATGGAGATGTGGTTTATTGGGCTTCTGTGATTGGCCACAGATTAAACCATGGAGACAGGAAACAGCCTGAGAGATCAGACATCTCCATGGCTCAGGGCATTCTTAGGCACCAAAGTTCTTCAGTTCACAGAATCATGAAGGTTGGAAGAGACCTCTAAGCTCATCCAGTCCAACCATCCCTAGCACTCCCATCCCACTAAGCCATGGCCCTAAGGAGAGCAGCTCAATGTTTCCTCAATCCCTGCAGAGATGGTGACTCCAGCACCTCCCTGGGCAGCCTGGGCCAAGACTGAACAACCCTTTCCTTTCTTTCCTCTTAACCTTTATGTTGAACATCTCAGGGCATTCTTAGGCACCAAAGTTCTTCAGTTCACAGAATCACAAAGGTTGGAAGAGACCTCTAAGCTCATCCAGTCCAACCATCCCTAGCACTCCCATCCCACTAAGCCATGGCCCTAAGGAGAGTAGCTC
>VWZO01016957.1:52467-68035 GCA_013396975.1 Bucco capensis
AGATTAACAAATGACTGAGCCTTGCAAGTACTTCACAACCTAGTAGACCTTTGGAAACAAAGTCTCTGCTCATTCACTTTTTAAACAACAAAAAAAATTAATGGAAAAGAAGAGGTAAAAGGGTTTCCTGAATCCCTTAGAAAGAGCCCCACGTTCCCACAGCACTGATGAGGCCTTTACACAGTCCCTTTGCACCCAAAAAAAAATCTTTCCCTCCCAGACTCCAGCAGTGCCCAAGTGGTCCCCTACTCCTCATCCAACAATCCCATGCCAGCCATCAATTTAGTTCAGCAGGAAAGAAATGCTTGCTGGAAATAAAAAGGAGAATAAACTGCAACTAATGATTTATCCCATGTTTTCTGTGAGATGTTATTCCACAAGGCATGACATTGAACTAGAAATAAGGGGGGGGGAGGTGGTAGAACAGAGGTTGAATTTAAACAGAGCAGAGTTTGCATTTCTGGGCTGATGTTTTATTTAAAAAGGCAATTCTGGTTGCCTTATTTCTTTTTTTTTCTTACCAGAAAGAAAATGAATGTTTTCCAAGTATTGCTTTTCTCATTCCTTCATCTTACCTGCCAAAAGCTACTCCTTAAAAGAACTTGGAGCATTTTTTCCCCCCCCTCTTTTTCTTAATGCCTTGTATTCAAGAAACCCCTGCCCAATCTTTAATTACTGATTTAGCTCTATTTTATTAGCAGGCTGTCCTTTTCCAGAAAGCTATTTTGTTGGCAGGGAGCACAGAGTATTTGTGAGGGTAAAGGGCTGTGTCCTGCTGCCATTCCCCCCCTCCATGGCTGTGCCTGGCCAGCCTGGGAAGGCAGCAGGAGTTTGAGTGCCTGAGTTTTGTCTGACAATCCTCATCTCTCTAAGTGTGAATGAGTGTTAGATAGAAAGCAGGAGGCTGGATACAAAGGAGCCAACAGGGCATAAAACCAATACATATCACACACTGTGCCTCCTCTCATGGGCAAGGCAGCAATTGAAGGAGAAGGGAAAAGAGAGAATTTCACTCTTTGCATCAAGAGGTTTGCTTGGGTCTGGGTTTGTTTGGAATTGTTTATGTGCCAGAGTTAAAAAAGAACGGATTTGGGGAGAAGAGGCTGTTAAAAACCTACCTTGTTTTAGAGCAGGGTTTGCACTCCCTCCCCTTGCCTAGTCACTATTTGTCACAGTCAACTCCTGAAATCCTCTATTAATCGCTAAATCCAGATAATAGCGGAGGTGGGTTGGCTGACCTGTGAAATTAGGTCTGCATGTAAAAAGGAATTGAAGTGTGTGAGCTTTGGAAATAACTCTGTCGCTATTTACATTAGCATTTGAACATCAAAGATCTCCCCTGGGCTCCTCTAAGGTGCCTCTAATCCAAAGCACCAATCAACCAACTCAGCTTTTCCACCCAAGCCAGCCCAGCTTGGAGACCCTTGGAGATAATAGCCCAGCCAAGCAAGAGGTAGGTGAGAAGCTTCTCCCTGGATGTCTGTCCCTAGTTTTTTCATGAGAGTGGAGATCCCTAGGAAACATGCTAAGAGTAGAGGGGAGAAAAAGCAAAAAGAAAGGAAAGAAATGAGCCTTTTTCTGTCACAGGAGAAGCAGCCTATCCACCTCATGGACAAGCCTGTGCACAAGCAGTAATTACCAGCTTCAGAAGAGGCCTTTAAATACACACCAGGCTCAGCAGTCTAGGGGAAAGGAGAAATTAAAAGGAAGGCTAGAAAGGATTTCCTTCTGTTCTTACCAGTAATATTGCTTTAAAGAAGCAGGCACCTCAGAGGCCTGAAGGGCACAACCTCAAAAAAGCAGAGGCTCACCTGGTGTTCATGTGCAGATCTCCAAGCACAGTTGCCACTAAGCATCCCACAGTCACCTGGCCATGTGGATATTCTTCTTCCCAACCTATAGATGGGTAAAGAGAGCTCCAGAAAACACTCACCACTTCTTGCTCAATCCTTTTATTCCCTGCAGGAGAAGATTCTTCTCAAGTGCTGGTCATTTGGAGGCATTCTTTCTCAGCTGTCCTCAATTAATTACCAAGGCATTTCTTCTGTTTGACAACAAGTTAAAATTTACACAGAAGTGTTTCCAAGAGGAGCAGAAAGGTTGTATTCCCTCCCTATTATCTCCAGCCTCTGAGGGGGTGGGAGAGGGTTGGGAGATGTGAGGGGGGGATCATTTCCCACCGTTTGCTAATAGGAGAGGTGAACAGCACAGCATCAAGTGTGCTTCCTTCAGAGCCTCATTCTCAGACACGTTAGCTGTTTAGCTCAAGAAACTCAAGGAGAAGGTTGAGCTAAACATCTACCTTAGGATATTTTAAAGAAAAGAATAATAATAATAAAAGAAGATTGAAAAAAAAACCCTCCACAATGGCCATGAAAAAAAGCTGGCACATATTTACCAGCGTGTTAAAAAGGTCATGAACATGTTGCAACAGAAGCTTGGCCTCATGTTGCATCAGGGGAGGTTTAGATTAGATATAAGAAGAAATTTCTTCCCTGAAAGGGTTGTTAAGGCTTGGCCCAGGGAGGTGCTGGAGTCACCATCCCTGCAGGGGTTGAAGAGACATTGAGCTGCTCTCCTTAGGGCCATGGCTTAGTGGGATAGGAGTGCTAGGGATGGTTGGACTGGATGAGCTTAGAGGCCTCTTCCAACCTTCATGATTCTGTGAATGTGAAATGTTCACCTTCCTAACAATTTCTGCAACAGAAATCTCCTGCTTTTAGCCTGCCCCACCACCTCTATTGGATTCATCCAGAGAGAAAGAAGAGATCACCTTTAAGGCTTTTCCTTTCTTCTCTCGTCTCTCTTTCTTTTAAATGACAATAGAATTATTTTTTTTTTTCCTCTCTCTTCCTAAAGTTGTATTAGGGCTTCACTTAAGCAGAAATGAACTGTAATATGCAAATAGTTCTAATTGGACTGCTAATAGAGCGTGTCTCTGTTGTTTTTGGGTAGGGAGTTTTATGCCTATGTAATCAGTGCAGACAGCCGTTAAGTAAATGAAGAGGCAACTAACAATGTCAGAAAAGAGCCCGGGCGGTTCCAGCTGACACTACCCTAATCTTCCAGGACCCATTAAATGGCAGTTTCAAGGCATTACCTACCATAACATCCTTGAATATCACTGATTTTATTTGCAGTATCAAACATTCCATTTCATGCCCCATTAACAGGAGGAGCCTGGGCTTTTTGACGCAGCTAAACATTTTACTAACTACCTGGACTAAGTAACCAATTAACTTTTGGAGACAATACGGCCAATTAAGCGCGAAAAGGTAAGGCTGTCATCAGCCCCCCACTCAAATTGAATTCCCTTCTTCCTGATGGCACTTCTTGGCACTGCTCACTTCTTCATGGGGATTTGGGCCCTATTAAAAGGAGGAAGCCGAAGGATAATGGGAAAGTTCAGAGAGGACTCGGTTCCTAAAGAGTAGGTCACAAAATATCCCAGTTGGCCACTAATTCACTCATCTTTTCTTCACGCTAGCTCCCTCGCTGGGATGGTGATGGCAATGTAGCTCTAGTCTGACACAGAATCACAGAGTGCTAGGGGTTGGAAGGGATCTCTGGAGATCAGCTAGTCCAAGCCCTTTGCTAGAGCAGGAGGACCTAGAGCAGCTTGCACAGTGTTTAATTGAGTTTAGAATCTCTCTAGAGATGGAGAGTCCAGCACCTCCCTGGGCAGCCTGGGTCAGTGCTCCACCTCCCTCAAAGAGGAAAAAAATTCCTCCTTATGTTCAGATGGAATTTGATGGGTGCTAGTTTTCCTAGTCCTATCACTAGGTACCACAGGAAAAAGCCTGGTCCCATCCTCCTGATACTCATCCTTTAAGTATTAGTAAGTATTGATAATCTATTGTACAACACGGCAGCTTTGGAGACATGGGTACACATCCTGAGCTAGTTAGGGAATCTACATGGGGAAAAAAGCAATCAAGAATGTAAAAAAACCTAACTCTGTTGGATTTTGACAGTTGAAACAGCATTCTTCTCACCTATTGAGCTGTTTAGTGTGGTGGTGAGAGTCCTTAAGCCAAGGGATCAGAAGCTGTTGTGGCATTCACATGAGCTTCCCTGGGTGCTCTTAGGCAAGCCACAATAGATACTGGACTAGGCTGCCCAGGGGATGTTGGTTGATTCCCCATCTCTGGATGTGTTTAAGGGTTGTTTAGATATGGTTTAAGGGTGAGCTTTGTAGAGTAGGGTTCCTGGTTGGACTGGATGATCCCAAGGGTCTTTTCCAACCTGAATGATTCTATGGTTCTATACACCCACCCTTGTGTAAGCTGGAAATATTCACCTTCAGAACTTACATGGCTTTTTTAAGTGCTGCAATCAGGCTGAAATCTTCTGCCTCCTTTCAGGGTCACCAACAGTGGAAGAAGCTGACACTTTCAGTGCACTAATACACACATTTTTGTCTTCTTCAGAGGAGGTAGCAATGTACCAATACATACTGCAGAGAGAAAGAAAAAGTTTAATGTTGATGTCACCTATTTTTTATACAAAGAATGATGTATTTTATTTTATGCACCTACTCTGAGTAAAAACATCTCATCCCTTCCCGTGGAAAAAAGGATGCCATGAGTCTACCCTAAAGCTGCTTGTGTGTCAGCAGCCAAAGAAGCTGTGTGCTTGGCTCTTTGCAGCAGACAGAAGGTGTGTGCAGATAATCCCTATCCCAAAGCACACATCCTCCAAGGGCACCTGGAGCCTGAGACAGTGCCAAGCTAAACATGGCCAAGGTGCACCAGCTGAGGATTCCCTTCTGGTGCAACAGTGTCACATGGAGTCCTTTCACCTGTTGGAAAGCCCCAGAATCAAAACACAAAGGTTCTCTAGCCCTAAAGAGGAGGGTGGAATGAATCATATTTGCTTGAGATTGAATACATCCCAGTGCTGGTTTTGTGGCTTTCCACACTTTGTATTTCCATCATGTAAGAGCAAGCTGAAACCCACAGTGAGATGCAGGCCTACCCTGCCATGACATATCTAAAGATTAGCTCAGCCACAACATAGTCATTTTAGACTGTTGTTAACCTCTTAAATACACAGAATATCCAAACAAGAAAGCAAGTGAACTGATCTCTGTCCTGCTCGAATAGCAACAATATGACTTGGGCTTTCCTCTGCAATGCTTTACACCATTAAGCAATTCCTTGTGGGCTCAAGCCTAGCCCTCACAGTGCTATTTATGGTTAAGGGATTGGTTTGGCTTCATCAAGGAAGTCTTCCAGGTAAATGTGGTGTCATTAGGCTTTGGTGGGACCCTGCTCCATGGAGTCTCTGTGGAGGTGTCATTACCTTGAGGGACTTACTAGCCCTGTCTGAAATACATATGACCATGTTTGCCCTATGAAGAAAGCTTTAAGTCCCCTTGATCTCAGAAAAGTGACCAAAAGTAGCTTCCATCTCCTTCTTGACTGCAATAGACCTTCAAGGCTTTTTTTTAGTTAACCTATTAATGCAAAAGAAACAACCCAAGTCTTTTCTGCCTTGCACATCACTGCAATTCCATAGCAATATCAACCTTCACTGGAGGAAAAGTCTCAGTGTGTTGATTTTTGTCCCTGGTTCAATCAGATAGAGGAATCATTACACTTTAACCTGCAAGAGCATGGAAGTTTTGTTATGGTTCATATATAGACAACCCCAACCCATTGCTGTTTTTAACTTGTCTGGGGTTGTTTTTTTTTTGAAGTAAATATATTTTAGCACTTTCTCAGCTCCCCAGATATAAAGATTTGTGGCTTGGTTGTAAAACTGGCAAGACATTCATTTTCATTGGAAGGAGAAAGTGGCATGGAACTCTTTAGTTTAATATCAAGTTGTAATGAGAAAAGCTGAGGGGAAGAACAAGCTTTTGAAATGAATTGTTTAGAAGCATTACAAAGCCTCCCTCTCCACACCCTTGAAGATATATGGAGCTAAGTTGATGGCAGCAGAGAGTGGATCTTGCTCAATGGGAATTTTCCATTATTCTCCACAAAAAAGCCCCTAATGCTCATGGGTTCTGACAAAAGTCCTAGTAATGAGAAACACATGGCCTTAATAATCAATTCAATCTTTGGTCAAAACCTAAATTGCTGTTGTGCAAGTGAGGACAGAACTTGGTTGGGCATCAAGGTTTGGAGGCAGCTATTGCAGTCACTGGGGCTATCCAGCCCCTCTGCTTCTCCAGCACGCAGGAATATGCTCCAGTCCATGTCTCCAACAGCCTTCTCCACCCCAGGAGCACCAAGATCCATCTCCTGAGCATGGATAATTCAGGCTCAGCCAGCAAGAGCATGGCCAGCAGATGCAGAGAGGTGATTGTNGCAACTTCCATGGAGAGGACCAAGCCTCCTCCCTGCCCTGCTGAACACTGTCCTAGGTTGAGTCTAACCAAGATATTCCATACCATAGACGGCATATTGAGTCCCTGAAACTTCCACACCAAGCTTGGGATCTCTTACATAAAGCCAAGCAAGGCAGGGGCATGATTAAGCTATTTAGCAGCTAATTAACAACCAGAACAAATAAAGAGAGGTTTGGGTCTCTATTTTCCCCTGAAGGTTGAGCACCTGAGCTTTGTGAGGCTCAGCAGCACAGCTCTGCTGCTACAGAACTCATCTGTTGTGCCTTCCATCTCCATCCAAGAGTTCCAGGATCCAGTCTCTGAGTCTGATTCCCATCTGCTGGTGAGTCCTTCTGCTACAGCATCAGTGGTCATAGTGAGGTAGTTGCTATTAAGGTGCCTTTGGGTTTGGTATTGTTTCTTAAATAGTTGTATATGTTTTGTTTTATTGTTATTGTTTTCGTTAGTTTTAGTACTTATTTCTAATCCCCAAGTTTTTTTTCTCTCTGTTAATTTCCCCTTTTCCTTCCTGGAGTTGGGGAAAAGGGAATACTAGAGAATATCTGTCCCTGGATTATGGTTCCATGCTTCTTGGAGCCTCAAGGCTCTCTACAAGAGCTACTTGTTTCTTATTTCCCAAAGAAACCATTTTAACACAAACCTTTGGAGGCAATCTGCATTCAGCTTTAACTTTACTGTAGAAGCACAGAATCATTAAGGTTGGAAAAGGCCTTTGAGATCATGGAGTCCAAGCATCCACTCAACACCCTCATGCTCACCACTAAACCATTGCTCCAGGCACCACATCCACAGGTTTTTTGAATGCTTCTAGGGATGATGATTCCACCACCTCCCTGGGCAGCTTGTATCAATGCCTGATAACTCTTTCTTCTCAAACAACTGTTAGTAAGTAGCCTTTACATAGCAGAAACTTTTCCATCTTCCTTTCACCATAACGATGTTTGACCTCCAGCTCTGTAGCTAACAGCATTAGCAAAGTAAGAAGGGACAAAATAACTCAGTCTAGCTCACCTGGAGCAGCAAGAAACACCAGTCCTCTATGAGCTACCTCTAAACCCCCTCCAAGATTGAGGTAGTTTACATGAATGAGTCAAATAGAGACCTTTTTCTCTTCTCCATTGTAAGGCTGCATCTTAGCGAGCAGAAAGCGTGGGAAGAGACAGATCTCACACAGAAATGTGTCCTTTTGTTCCAAGCTTTTGGCACAAGGCATTTAGAGCCTCTGAAGGGCCTGCTTCCCTGAGCCAGACAAATCAGACTCCTGTGGCTGCTTTCTCCATCAGTGCACTTTAGAAAGCCTAAGTTCCTCTCAAAAGCTTCAGTGGTAGAGAAACCAACTCTCGCCTTTACTCACTCAGTGTTTCTCCACGGCTTGCCCCAAGTGCCTGTTGCTTCTCAGTGCACTTTCCTCTGGGAAACAAGCCAAGCAACATGTGTAAAGCTTAGATATTGCAGCCCTTCTAGATCTGTCTTAACCACCTTGCTCTTGTCTTTGGGTAAGGTGCAGCACAGGTGTGAAATCCTGCATCAGTTTCCCAAACACCATGTAATGTGCTAAGAATCTTTGGAGGAGTTATTCTGCTTTCCTCAGCAGATGATCACCATTCCTCTGAGCTGAGATCTTGACCCTACACAGCACAGGCTGTGAATCCATGTGGATTCCTCTTGGCAGGATCAAAGCTTTTCTTGCTTTTCACCTGTATATTCCCTCTTTTTGCCTCCCTTCATTTCTTGCCAGACGTAGCTCTTACACTCTGTAACATGAAATCCTAGCAGAGCTTGGATTTTTTCCACTTGAAGAGTCCAGGTACAAAATAGACCTCCTTCTGGAGGACCAGAGGGTAACTTGTTGCCTGCTTGGTAATTATCAGGGGTGTAGAGTTGCATGTGTAATTATGAGGAACAGGCTGAGGTTGTAAATTCTCTGCTGTCTGCTTGAGGAGTTGAGCTCTGAAGCTGCTTGGGTACATGCCCTTTGCCAGATAAAAGCTGTTCCTCCTCATGACCTTAATGCAGGCTGTTTGCTTCTGGTGTAGGGGACATAGCTCAGGCTTTCCAAAACTTCCAACTGGAAAAAGACTAGGGAAATTGGAGCTGGGAACCAATAAACACTCCAGCTTTGAGATCCCAGAGGGGAGAGATGTTTGCCTGCACTGGGTATCAAAAATCACTCATCACTGCTGAAGGTCTGATTAATCCATGTTTCCTCTGCTATTTTTATAGAGGTAATTTGCTGAATAATCCTCTGTGTGCTTTGCAGACTTACACCACTTAGGAAACTTGTAGAAACAAACAGTTCAGTTCACTTTGGAATTACTTTTCTTTTGCACCTTTCCTTTAAAGCCAAAGCCTGGATTTGGATTGCAGCCTGGTAGATATGGGATTGGATTGAATCCCTTGTTGAAATCATACTCCTGATAGCCAGAAGCCAAATGAAGGAGGAGAAAACACACAAGGAATTCTCTCTCTCTTCAAGTCACTTCATCCCCCACCTTAAAATTATTACTAACCTCTGCAACACTTAATTAATTGCCATGCTTTTAGCTGTGGGAATCTGTGGGGAAGAGTTCTCTAAGAGTTACATGCAATTTGACCTGGAATTCAGTTAGAGCTAGAAGAAAACTTGACCATTTTTCAAGGGATGAAAAAGAAAAGACCCTGTGGAATTAAATCAGTCATCCACATGTTTTCTTTTCTATCCTGCCTCTTGTTTTCCCTCAGGGATTTGCTGGACATCATTCTTTGCCAGCAAAATACCTGCCGAAGCACAGCTAGAGCTTCAGGAGGCAGATGCAAGAGGAGTTTTGTTATTTAAACTATGGAAAAGTCAATATCATTCAAAAACCTAACTCTAAAACATTCCTTGGCTGTTGGGAATGACTTATGGAATGGTTCCAAAGCTGCCAAGCTCTTTTTTGTGAGAGGCACTCCCTGCTCCTTCAAATTGATGACAGCAAATTGTGGCATCCCAGCCTGATGAAGAAAGTTTGTGCTCCACTCATATCTCTCAGAAAGGATTCCAACAGATGTTAGCAGCCAGAGTCTGCAGCAAATAGGCAGGAGGAATTGTTTTATCCATGGCTGATCCACATGCAGGGCTCTCCCAGATTTACCAGCAGCAATAAGAAAGGATTTTAAGGTACAGGAGGGAACCCAAGTGAGTTAGAGAGGAAAGCAGAAGGTAACTCTGTCTCCTCAGAAGAATGGCTCTAATAATTCTATTGAGTCCTTTCAAAGGAGCACAGCAAGTTTATGACCTACAATTAGAATGATTCTTGACTCCACATTGCAGTCCTAGCTCTGAAACCTCCAACCAGGGTGCTCAGGGAATCCCAAGGCTTACTAGCACTCTGGTTGTTCATTTTCTTGTCTGTTTGCTAAAAAGCTCTAGGCTCCCTCACTAATCAGCTGCTACTGTGATGTGCCTGTTGCATCCAGCACATCTAAGTTGGGTCTATCCTAGTGAATAAGAGGGGAAAGGATGAAGAGTAAGAGTCTCCCACACCCAAGATGTTCAGAATTGCCTGGGTTTTAGGAGCCATGTGTGTGAAGCAAGGCCCTGTAAGGCAGAGCCACCTTCTCCAAAGCAGCATTGCATCCCTCAGAGAAGATGTCACAGCTGCCCAGCCTAAGCTAGGGAAGACTAATGCCATTCTGACAAGGGACACTGAGGAACTCTCAGAGCTATAAATAATAATAAAGGGTAAATAATAAAAAAAAATAAAGCAGAAAGCCCAGAAGTGAGATGTTTTAAATGAAAGGTGATGCACTGTGAACTTAACACACTGGCCCTTTAGCCTTTCTGTTAACAAGGTAATCTGATTGCCATTGATTTTTTTCACCTCTGTTACTAAGAAGGTGATGGAATGGTGTCCAGGCAGATGTATTGAATCAGATACTAAACAAAGAGCAACATAAAGAACAATTATCCCAGCCTTGCCTTCAGCTTGCTGATTATGACATTACTGAGAAGACAAGGTCTGGGTGACTTCAACCAACAGGGGGGTTGAAAAGAAAAGGAGCTAAAGAGGAGAGGGAAGGAAACTGATACTCATTTACCAGCTGGCTGGGGACAGACAGTTCTTTGCCTTTACCAAAATATGTGCTTTCCCCTTTGCAGCTCCTAGGTGTTGGAGAGTGATCTAGCTAATGAGTTTGATCATGTTACCAAAATAAAAGAGCACAGAGGCAGAGCTCAATTAGTAGTTCATGTGGGGTTGGTTGCTTGCTTGTTGTTGGTTTTTTTTTCCTACCTAGAAAATTCTGTATGGAGAATTAGTGTGCTTATGGTTCTGTTTGCCTGGGTATTACTATGCTAGATTCTTGCCTGTGTGACATTAGGCTGCTTTTGCTAAGGACTTCAGAATACAGAAGCTGTTATAAGGTTTAGAATAACTCAATAGGCTATTAATAGGTGGAGATATATCCATGTTTGAATGACATGCAGAGGAATGGCTGGCCAGCTTCTCACAGGGTATAAAACAAGCAAACACCATGGAGCTCTGTTGCTTTCAAAGCACTTGGGGCCAATTGACCTGGGTTGAGAAGCAGGATTGGATCATAGGAAAGACTAATGCTGTAAACTATAACCTTGTGCTATTCAATTTCCCTTCAACTTGCATTTCTAGAGGCACAGCTTTAGCTCACCCGGCCTCTGGAAACCACACAGCCAAGTAGCTCTGGTGCTTGGCTGCCTTTATGTACTAGCAGAAGTAATGAGTCCTAGGATGGAGTGTTAGTATTTTATGACATCAGCATAGAGGGACATTTTCTCAAGGGCAGCCCATATCCCTTGCCCTCCTCCATATTGGCAACCATCACTAATTGACTGTGAAAGTGGAGAATTCAATGGTTTAAGGTGATCTCTTCTCTGAACTCCAAAACAGTTTGGGGATGGAAATCAGCTGAAGCAAAACATTGGTTCAATTACACTGTCAAGGGATATAGCTCCTGTGCAAGGAAGAGGTAAACACTTAAAGGAGCCAATCCCCCCACTACCTATCCCTGAGATGATCCTTCTATTTCAGATGTGAGAATCATGTGAATTAAGAAAAGCCAGCACTGACCTGGCTGAACTAAAATAACCCCTGATGAACTTCTCTTGCTCTGAGGAATGAGTGTGACATGTTTCATCCCAGCAGCCTCGCTCAGGAGGGTTATCAGCTTCCCCTGCCCAGCTAAGGGAACCATTCAAACCATCTCAACTCATTGAGAGGTTGTTAAATCTTGGCCCAGGCTGCCCAGGGAGGTGCTGGAGTCACCATCCCTGCAGGGGTTGAAGAAACATTGGGATGCTCTCCTTAGGGCCATGGCTTAGTGGGATGGCAGTGATGAGCTTAGAGGTATCTTCCAACCTTCATGATTCTGTGAGTAAAACAGACAATTTTGTCCTTGGTGTTAAATCAAAGAGCTAGATTGTGGTGTTCTTACTTAGGTCAAACCAACTCTTCTCCTTTCATTCCCTTCCCTGGTTTATTCAGGGCACAAAGCATTGCCTGATATGAATAAGAGAGCCTCCTTATGTATTCAGTGTCCATGCACCTCTGAGTGTGTGGTTTTTGCTGGGTAATAATTGATGCCATCTTCCAAAGACAGGTACATAAACTGTAAGAATCCAAATGGACATCCCTTCACTAGGATCTCCTGGTGCTTAGCTTAGTCCCACTGAACCCTAATTATTGGGAATATTTGCTTTTGCTTCTAAGGGCAAGAGCTGGCTGCTCAGATATGGGTGAGACTGTTTAACAACAATTTACTGTGGCTTAAGCACACTGTGGGCTTATCTTCTTGGCAGCTGAAGAGTATCTAGTGGAAAATAAAACTGCACCCTTTCTCATCACTGAGGAAAAGCTTTGGCTTCTTTTTATCATCCTGAAATGGTTAGTTGTTTCTTCAGCCTAGGGGTGGAAAAAAATGAAGCTGCTTCTAGCATGCATTAGGATCATCCACCCCAGAAATTAATTGGACCTTGGTCTGGAGGATAAAGGTATAAAAGATTGGTTGGGTTTGTACTAAATTGCTTTGGAGAGCAACTCCTCAGAGATACAGGTGAGGGGATGTCCATGTTTTAGCTTGTTTTATACCTTCCAAATCAAACACAATCCCTTCCATGGGAAGTTCACCTTTGATATGACAATGTCAGGGCCAAAGTTGCAGTCAGTGTCCTTAGCTCAACATGTCAAAGGGCTTAATATTAGCAGCAGCCACAGGCAGAAAGAAACATCAAATGTTTCTCCATCCAGGAGAGCTGTAGGAATGTTTTTAATTCATGTTTTAGAGACTCTTCCTATGGATACAGGAAAATTGTTCTCTTTTCTCCCAGAGCTGAAGCACATCTTAATCTAAGAGAATATATCAAGAGCTGAGAGAGTGACCAGAGCTCCACTAAAGGAGTTCTTTTCTTACATATGAAGGGAAAACCTACAGCTAATTTTAGAGGGCAACAGCCTGGCTTTAATAATAAGCTTTATTTTGAAACAGAGAGGAAAACAGAATATAAATTACTCTTCTTAATGAGTTGCTCCCAAGGGAAGAATTCCACCCTTCTGAATACCCATGGAAAGACAACAGGCTACAGCCAAGTGAAAGCAAAAGAGGATCTCACACCTGAATGAATCTGGAGACTCCAGAAAATTCCTGGAAGCTCTCCCATTGTCTAAAGTGCTAGAATCCCAGCTGGACAAAGCTCTTGTGCATGGCACTGCAGTCACACTTAGCTTAGCTGGCAAAAGCAGAGGCAGACATTCTGCCAAGTGATGACTCTTGGAACATGGTTCACTGCCATGAACATTGAACCTCTCATCTTCACTTGGAACATGAAATTATTTAGAGCTGCCTTTCACTTGCAGGTCACATAATTCTCCAGCAGTTTCACAGGCTAAGGAATTTTGCCCATAAACATTGAAGGGATCCATGCTCTGGATAAGAAATGGACTTCAAACAAAGAACTAGCCAGTGAATGGTTTGGGAGGGGGAAAAACAACCCTTGCCTATAAACCCAACTCCAAATGCAACAGCTGTTTGCTGCTCCAAAGTCAAGACATAACCTTGGACCTGACTTTCCAGCTGAGAAATGTTTAGAAATGGAGAAAACAAGACTTCTATAAACAAGTTTTTTCTGAGGGCATTGATTAAACATTTTCCCTGCTTTCTTTTATTTCACTCCCAGCTTCTGACTGTGACCAGAGATATAATTACTGTAATTAAGGCTGGTTATTGGATCCAACCCAAGATGTAAGAGGATATACCATGTATAAATATATAGTTCTTCTTAATTGTCTTCTATTTAAGAATTTCAAGGTGCTTTACATTTAATCTCCTAGCACTTTTGTAAAAGGACTCTCATAATTGTAGTTGGACAAAGAGAGAAACTGAGGTAGGGCCAAGATTTATGCATGTTCATGACAGAGAGATGAAATAAATCAGGCCCTGGAAATGAACTTCCTACCATATAGACTTGTCCTTGTTCTTTTTCCATTAGCATGACTATTTTCTCCAACTTTTCAGCTCATCACCAACAGATTAAAATGGTTTGGGGAAGCATCCAAGTCTCTGGACGTGATTTCCAACTCAAACAGAGACAATAAGTAGAACAAGGCCAACTTTCTACCAACACCCAAAACTCAGTGTTGGACTTCAGTCAGGAAAGAGGTGACACTAAGGGGTGAAAAAATGTGGTCAAAAGATGTGAAAAATAAATAAAGTACCAGAAATGGCAAGGAGAACCTGCCCAGAGATAAATGATTCCTCTCCTGAGAGGTGTTTTTGTTTTATCACAATGACCTTTCTGAGGAAAGATGAAGCCAGCCTCAGGTAAAAAAGAAATAGCCACATTTCATCTACAGTTAGCCTCTGTGACCTCTGAACTCCGCTTTTCTATCTGAACCTATTTCCATGCCCCATTTCTTCTCACCACAGATAAGAGACTTCCAAGTGCCAGGGAGAAACTTGGAGCTTTCACACTGAGGTGAAAAGGAAGCAAGCAGGACTACTCCTCTTTCCTTTGGGAAATTACTCCCTCATCCCTTGAGTTTTCATCTATCTCCTCTCCTGCACAACACAGGGATCTAAGGGTGCAGGAGGAATCAGGTCATACCAACCCCCAGCAGTGCTCTAGGCTTGGGGAGCAGTGGCTGCAGAGCTGCCAGGCACACAGGGACCTAGGGGTGCTGAGTGACAGCTGAACAGGAGCCAGCAGTGTGCCCAGGGGGACAAGAAGGCCAAGGGCATCCTGGCCTGGAGCAGGAACAGTGTTGGCAGCAGGAGCAGGGAGGTGATCCTGCCCCTTTCCTCAGCTTTGGGGAGGCCTCACCTCCAGTACTGCATCCAGTTTTGGGCTCCTCACTCCAAGAGGGACATGGAGGTGCTGGAGAGGGGACAGAGGCTGCCAAGCTGCTCAAGGGCTTAGAACATAAGCCTGATGAGGAAAGACTGAGGGATCTGGGCCTGTTTAGCCTGGAAAAGAGAAGGTTGAGGGGAGAGCTCCTGGCTCTCTAGAACTACCTGAAGGGAGGTTGTAGAGAGGCAGGGACTGCTCTGTTCTCCCTAGTGGAGAGTGANCACTGGCCCAGGTTGCCCAGGGAGGTGGTTGAGTTGCCATCCCTGGAGGCATTGCAGGTGAGGCTTGCCAGGGCTCTGGGCAAGCTGCTCTAGTTGGGGATGTCCCTGGCCACTGCAGGGGGGTTGGACTAGATGAGCTCCAGAGGTCCCTTCCAACCCAAACCAGTCTAGGATTCTAAGGTCTCTTCCAGCTGTAAGTGTTCTATGACTCTAGGAGAGGTTGGTGAGCTGGGCACACACCTGTGTAGCCACATGTGGGTTTCCCCTTGTTTGTAGAGCAGATCTCATTATCAGAGCACCACTTCTCAGCTATCTCTAACACAAGAGTCAAGAGGTTTGGGAGCACACACACACACCAAAAAAAAAAAAAGAGAGAGCTTTCTGAGAGAGCAGGAGATTGGGCTGGGGTCAGCTGAAAGGGTAATTATTGTTAAATGTCAGGTTAACTCTGAAGGCCTCAGCTCATCCAACTGAGAGCAGATTAGCCCAGATGGAGACATTTTCACCACGCTGCTGTCTGACCAATCAGAGACAGCTGGGATTAACCAAATACCTTCTCTCATCTGCCTGCTCACAGAAAGGTCACTTTCTGCTCATTGCTTTCCTTTTAAGATCTGCTTTTCTTTTCCTTCCCCCCCCCCCCCCCCCCCC
>VWZO01016957.1:80508-97801 GCA_013396975.1 Bucco capensis
AGAGAGGGAAGAGAGAAGAGACAGAGAGAGGGAACAGAGGGAAGAGAGAAGAGACAGAGAGAGGGAACAGAGGGAAGAGAGAAGAGAGGGAAGAGAAGAGAGAGACAGGGAAGAGAGAGACAGGGAAGAGAGAGAGGGAGAGGAGGGGGGGTAAAGAGAGAAGAGAGGAAAGAAAGGAGAGGAAAGAGGGAGAGAGAGGAAGAGAGAGGAGGGAAAAGAGGAAGAGAGAGGAAAGAGAGACAGGACAAGAGAAACAAAGAGAAAGGGAGGAAGGAAAGGAAGAGAGAAATAGAGGAAGAATAAAGAGAAAGAGCAAGAGAAAGAGAGAAGAATAAAGAGAAAGTGAGAGAGAAAGAAAGAAAGAAAACCCAAACTGAGACTAAACTCCATAACTATCCCTAATCTCTGGTTTAGAAGCCAGGCTTGTTTATGAATCTTGGCATTTGATGACATTTAACAGCATGCAACCCATTAGAGCCCTGAAGTCATTACACAACACGGCAGCAAATGTCATCAGATGCCCCAACAAGAAGGCAGGTTATTAGAGGAGCAGGGTTCACCTCAGATTAGTGCTAGCCTAGCCCCAGCCTGAACCCAACTTCTGCTTGCCAGACTCTAACAGAGCATCCTTGCTTCTCTTTACGTTGTGCAACTTACAGCTCAAAAACTCAAAGTCCCTGCTTCTGGGGGAGCACTGGCCAAAATGATGCTGCTGTTTCCTCTTCTCCATGGAGTGCTTGATTTAGTTTGATAAGGAGAACTGGTGTTAGTCTGGACCTTCTCAGAGGGTTCCTTGTATCTGACATGATGTCTCAGTGATGTGGCACCTCAAGATGCTTCTGCTGGTCCTCACTGGCAAAGCAGGTCTGGGAAGATTACAACTTCTAGGGATGAAATCAAAGTGTTGGGAAGGGACCCCACAGGGTTAGTGAGCTTCAGCCAGGAGTGTGAGTAATGTGCTGCTTTCAGGGCAATACAATTAACCTTCATCAAGTCACCAGCATCTGGAAAGAAATGGGGCATTAAAAAGTTGGGTGGAGAACTTCACCTAGGGAGTGGAGTGTGACACCTCAAGTCCTAATCCTCTGCACCAGAGGGGAGAATTTCCTCCAAGATAAGGAAAGTTCACACAGATTCCTAGGAATAACTGCCATGGGTGGAAAAGGGAAGAGTTTTTGTGGTGCTGTGCTGATTTGAAGAGCCAGCTTCAGAACACATCACTTGTGTTTCTTTCAGCTGAACTTAGATGACAGCATATGAGCTGGGGGTAGGGCTCTTCTCCAGGGTGAACAGTGAGAAGATGAGAGGAAATGGCTTCAAGCTGCACCAGGGGAGGTTTAGGTTGGATATAAGGAGGAATTTTTTCCCTGAAAGGGTTGTTAAGTCTTGGCCCAGGGAGGTGCTGGAGTCACCATCCCTGCAGGGGTTGAAGAAATATTGAGCTGCTCTCCTTAGGGCCATGGCTTAGTGGCATGGGAGTGCTAGGGATGCTTGGACTGGATGAGCTTAGAGGTCTCTGCCAACCTTTGTGATTCTGTGTGATTCCCAAGAGCAAAGTCCACACCACCCAGAAAGCTGAGAAGTTCCTTTACCTCTCTGTGTCCCTTTAGTACCTAAACCTTGCAAATGAGAACAGAAACTTCATTTCCAACATTCAAAACACGTGAAGCATCCACAGATGGGCAGCAGAGTTAAGTATTAAAGGTAAGGAGATTGCGACCAAAGGAGACAATGAATCTTTGCAGCCTGAGCAAACTTGGGCTGTTAGATGTCATTTGGTGTTTCCATTTGATTTATCTGCAGCAGTTTAGACTCCTTGTAATTAATGACAGCCGAGCTAGCTTTTAGAAGCTTTTAAGTGGCCTAAAGTTCCATAGAGGAAGACACAAAGGCAACATTTTCATCTGTTGACATAGTGTCTTGTTGGTCAAAACCACAGCAAGCAGTCACCCACAATTAGCTTATTTATCTTGGGGCAGGGATATTTGCTTCAATGACTATGTCATGCATCATCTTCATGATAACAATATACATTATCATATGAATATCTCTTCTATTTAATAGTGTGGAGAGATGAGTCTATCTCTATATATATTTTTTTCACATACCACAGCACTGCATTATTTTGTATCTTATGGAAGAAAACAAAAAAGTTATTAAAAACCCCAGTGACTGATTTTGCTTCTTGAACCAAGTCAAATATTTTCTTGTCAGTATGCTCATAACTTCAGACTGCAGAGGTCATGGCCTTGACTTTCTCCTTCAGATGGTTTGTGAGTGGAATGTCCTTGAGATTAAGGCTCCCTTTGTTTTCCTTGGGAGGGGTTTTGCTTACCCTGGCAAGCAGCTGAGACTTGCCAAGGTCCTCCAGACTCTGTTTATTAGATTTTTATCTTCTTATCAGAATCTTCCTCCTTAAATCATGTCAGCATTTTACCACTCTTCAGGGATTCCTGGTGTTTTATTGTCTCTGAACTGTTGGGGGGGGGTGGGAGGGAGAAAGGAGGAGATGCTGGCAAAAATAACATTGCAATCATGGCAGAGATGGGAAAGAGTCAACTGGCTCCTTCAGCTTCTCATCCTGACCCAAGTGACTGAGAAGGAGCCAGATTCTGGGGAGTTTAATTCAATCTAGATTTAAACAAACTCCCCTTGATCTGCTTCAGAACATTGTGCCTGCTGAAGGACTTTTTGTTTTTCATCTGGCCTGGCATTTCTGCCCAACTCTGACACGAGAAAATGCCAGCACACTTGCATCCTGTCATTAGCTTGTTTTCCTTGGCCAAGTGGCATTTCTTTGGGCTGGGATTTTCCCCTTCAAAAGCACACTGTGACTTTGTGTGATCCTCCTCACAAAGAGTCCATCTCTACTCAAATCTCTCATGTACAGAGAAGCAAATCACAGCTTGTGCCTCCGGAGGAGCAGCATCTCAAAAGAGTTTGGAAGCCCATGAGGCTGTGGGTGAGAAGCTGAAGGTTCCCTTTGAGTTGGGGATGTTGGGCAAGAAGTTAATCCTTTGAGGAAGATGACTTAGAAGAGAAAAGCAAAGAGAACTAGAGGAACAGAGAGTGGAAAGCAGGATATCATGATGAAAGCTCTCATCAGCCTGTTGGCATCAGTTAGAGGTGGGCTCAGCCTGGTCATGTTCTATGCACAGACAGACAGACCCAATTTGGGACAGATTCATCTTGGGATTGCTGTCACACTTTGTCAGGAGGATGAATCAGTGGCACTGCTCCTCCTGTTCTGCTCTAGGTAACTATTCTTTTGAGAATGAATCTTTAATGATAATTGCTCTTCCTAAGGAGAGCATTTGCCAACCTTGTTCAAGCAAGACTTGCTAGTGGAAATGTGCTTAACATGAAAGCTTCCAGACTGGTGTGCTTTTCCAACTGAGAGAGATGTCAGGGAAGGTCAGAGAGCTGAGAAGCTGCATAAAGGTCTAAGAGACAGAAGGGAAAGAATTCATTGTGAAGAAAGAGGGATGAGGTGTTATTTCTGATGCTCTCTGCAGTGAGAGTAACTTCTTCAGTCCTAATGCTAAGCCTTACCTCAGCTAACCTCTTACACTTCATAAAATGAGTGAGAAAACAGCCTTTTAATCTTTTTATACAGATGATGTAAGGCTTCAAAATAGTTCTGATACTCCAGATTTTTCTATGGTTTGGAAACACATCTCACTGGCCAGGAAAGGTCCTTACAAACTCAAGCCATTTAGGGCAAAGTTATAACAATTGCTTTGATTTTATGAAACCCAAACTGTTATTTCTCCAGCATTAGGTCTAGGAGAAGTCCTTGTGCCAGCAAAACTCAGTGAAACCCAACTCCATCTTGCAAAGCTTCATCCAGTCCCTAGGAGATGACCTAGCCATGCAAAGCCACAGCTTCAGCCAAGCTGCTGGAACACAACTGGTGCTCCCTGTGCTGTCTGCAGGAGGAACAAATGTCTGCCAGGGACACACCAACTGCAAACCAACAACCAGCAGTAGGATGATGAGGTTTTGTCCTTCCTGGAGCAGAAGGAAGGAGTGGAAAGTTCTGAGTCAACTCAAAAGAGCTGTGCTGCAAAAGCAAACTGGGCATGTGTGCCAGGTCTGGCCCTCAGCTACAGCTTTGATCTAGAAGCATCAGGAGTGGGAAGGAAAAGGAAGGAGAGCAAGCATGCATGTGGGCACAGCTCTGTGAAAGGTCTGCATCACCAGGTCAGAAACAGGACTACTAGTGACCTTCCAGGACCTAAAGNTCCCTGCCCACTGCAGGGGGGTTGGACTAGATGAGCTCCAGAGCTCCCTTCCAACCCAAACCATTCTAGGATGATTCTATGATGCTGCTATACTCAACTGAAAAAATAAACCATGTTAGGGTTGTTTTGGCTTTCATTGATCTAAAGAGCTTAAATGATAGTGAGGGATTAGCATCCATTGAGTTCCCTCTCCTGCCATTGCCTCCCAAGAAGGTTCCCTCTGTACAGAAGTTACTCAAGTGGAATTGTTTTATTAGCAAATAGCTTCATGGCAGCCAGAGGCATGAGCAGGAGCTGGTGCAGCATGTGCCACAGAAGTGATTCTTCCAGTGACAGTCTATTTGCAGGATGGAGCATGTGATTTTAATTGCAAGTATGTTCCTTCTTGCCTGTTGAATTCCTCATGCTTTCCCAGATACCATGCAAAGATTGTCATGTGCACTTCTTTGGCATGAATTCCAGAATGAGAAAGCAAGGAAGAAAAAAAACATCCCTCTTAGTGCCAACAACATCACAGACCAAAAATGAGAAACAGAGTCAGCATGAAGCAGAAAGGGAGAAGGAGATGCAAACTCTTGGACTTTCCACACTTGACTTTGTTTCCCCTCTTTTCTCTGACCTCACCTCCTCCTCTTCTAGCATCTGCAGGGGCTCCAAGAGGGCTGGGGAAGGACTTGTTAGGATGTCAGGCAGTGCTAGGATTAGGAGGAATGGATCCAAAGTAGAGGAGGGGAGATTGAGGTTGGCTTTGCACACACATTTGAGAGGGAAAGCATCTCTCTAGGGGCTGTGGGCACCTAAGCATTGCTTGTGAAAGTGTAGGTCTGAAGGCATTAGGCTTAATAACACTCAGCAGTTCAAGCTTTGGGATTTATGGGCACCATAGAAGCCAACTTAAAATGATTTTGCTATTCAAACAACAAAAAAAAAGGACTATATTTTTAATGAGCTCACTGTACCTTTCACTGAGAAATATTCAGAGTCTCCTCTGGTGGTTTTTCACTAGCTTTCTCTTTAAAAAAAGCAAATCTGCTGGAACAAAGAATTGTATAACTACCATTTGGGTTTTGCCAGGCATTTATGACAGGGCCTGCTAGTTTTGCACTGGTAATGTTGTTTATTTCTTAGGCAGAACTCTTTCTGCCCTTGATGAACCTTCTGACAAAGTTCTGGTTCAGTTTTGCAGAGCAAATTTATGATCAGGAATCTCAAGGCAAAAAAAAGAAAAAGTGTAAGGAATGTGATGTTTGCCTCAGAAGAGATAAAAACCTCTCAGACATCAGAATTTCTCCATGTCAACATCTACCCACATTGTGTATAAACTCTGTCATCACAGTGTCTTATTGGATAGAAGGAAGAACAAAACTGAATCTGAGCCACCATGTCCTGCTATGGAATAAATTCCAACCCTCCCTAAAAGTTGAGAGGATTTTGGTGTTGGTAACCAGGCCTAGTTTGAGTCCAGACAAGATATTCCATGCCATAGAGGGCATGTTGTGTCCCTGAAACTTCCACACCAAGCTTGAGCCTTAGTGTCCCTTACATAAAGCCTAAGACCCAAGCAAGGCAGGGGCATGATTCAGCTAATTAGCAGCTAATTAACAGCTAATTAACAGCCAGGACAAATAAGGAGAGGTTTGGGTCTCTATTTTCCCTGGAGGTTGAGCACCTGAGCTTTGTGAGGCTCAGCAGCTCAGCTCAGCTCTGCTGCTACAGAACTCAGCTGTTGTGCCTTCCATCTCCATCCAAGAGTTCCAGGATCCAGCCTCTGAGTCTGATTCCCATCTGCTGGTGAGTCCTTCTGCTACAGCATCAGTAGTGAGGGTTAGGTAGATCCTATCAAGGGAGCTTTGGGTGTGCTATTGGTTTTGTGTATATATATATATATATATACATTTCATTTTCTTGTTATTATTTCCATTACTTTAAATTTCATTTCCATTCCCCAAATCTCCCTCTCTCTGCTCATTTCCCCTTTTTCTTCCTGGAATATGGGAAAAGGAGATACTAGAGACTATCTGTCCCTCAATAAGTGGTTAGCCCAACCTTAACCCCTTGCCACTACCACAAAGCTGAGGTGTTGAACTCAGCTACCAGGTTACAATTTGATTGCAGATCTACACCAAATATTCTGCTCAGGAGTGAGGAAAAGATAATCCCATAGGTTGTTCTACTGAAAGGAATGATCCCACGTTGAAAAGTCAGGCTGATTTATGTGCAAAAGTCATATTTGAGGGTCAGGGTCCATTCCATAAGAAGCGTGACCCTGGTTTTTTTTGTCCTATTTGACTAGCACTTTCCTGCTTGCTTTGTACCTTTCCCACATGGGAATTATCAGGACTACCTGGACAAGAAGGGACAGATCAGCACAGTCTAGCCTGGATGAAACAGTGAGCAAACTTTCCCAGTTAGCAAGTTAGCTCTGAAGAGTTGTCACCTTACATTTTGTCTCAGTCTTCCTATGTGCTCCAAGGGTGATGTAGGAAGGGTCTAGAAGCATCCAGCCTAAAATAACAACTTCCCTAAGGAGTTGTATAAGAAGAAAATCTTCTTAAACACCAATAACCATGGCAAATGGCTTGACAGGAGAGCTGGCATCTGTCAGGTGAATGATGAGAGTGGGCAAATTATTGTAGTGTGGAAGTCCTAGCTCAGGTATGTTCCACCAGTAAAGACAAGGATGTTGCCTTCAGTGCTGGAGCTTTCACTGGATTGGAAGTGGAGCTTCTTACTAGGAATCTCTGCTTTCCATGGCTCTTGTTTCCCCCAAATCATCTGTAAGCAGAAAGTTCCTAAAGGGATGTTCTCTGAGTGGGAGCAAATTGTTAGCCTGTTTGCTTAAACCTACTTGTTGGGATTAGCTCTGTCCTACTTAGTACATTCTGGATGGAAGGTTAGACAAGGGTCAAGGAGGTGATTTCAACACTATCTGATACAGCCTTACCCCCCTACCCCCCTTTTCCAGTACAAGGAAAGCTTTTCAGCCAACCCAGTCTAATGCTTCCACCTCCAACTCAGCTTTGTTTTGTTTGTATGGGTAAGGAGGTTGGAGGGCAGGAGGGCACAATTTTAAACCCTAATTCACAATTCCATAACATCCATCATTATCTGTCCATGGGAGGCTCTTGTTGACAAAAGCCACTGTTCAAATACACCCAAAGCCCCCAAAAAACACCATCTGGACTTTTTTAACCCATCTTTGCTTCTAGGAAAGACCAATACTTTGAGGCTGGGATTGCCTAAATGTCTTCCAAGCTCAAGAAAAATAAACCCCACTGAAATGTGGAAGGAAATAGCCATGCAATATCTTCACTAAATAACCCTCTGCAATGATTTAAAGACCAAACCTCACCCCTCAGATTTGAATCCAACTTCCAGGTGGTGCCAAGTGAAAGCAAGTTGACTGTGAGCATCATGCTCCATCCTCTAACTGGAAGCCTGAAGGGATGGCTAGGCAGCCAGGCACTAACCTTTCCCTCCTCACTCCTTTTAAGACTCACATATAATTCCCACTCTAAAGAAACTATGCAAAATGAGGAGGTCATAAAGAATTAATCATTAGGGCCTTAAATTTGATTAGATCCTTTTTTTTTTTCCCTTTCTGGCCTGGAAAAAAAAAAAGCTATGGGTCAAAGAGTGCCTTTTAAAAGATAAAAATGAACTTTTATTCTGGAGGCAGTGATAAAACCTGAAGTGCTGAGGTATATTTTTCTTCCTGAGGTGTTTCTTTAGGTATACTCAGGAAAACAGAGTAGAAGTGCAACTCCTTATTTCCATAGGCTATATGTATAATATATTCTCTAAATGTCAACCTTAAATTCCTTGTCCTGAAATCTAGTTTCCAATTCCTGAAAAGCAAAAGGGGAACAAACATAACCTGCTTAGGGCAGGGAGATCAAAACCATGCTAGCCAAATCTTTGGAGGTCAACCTGAAGAGATTGACTAGTCCTCAGAGTAATGTTGCCACATCTCAAGTTGCAGCAGGGGAGGTTTAGATTGGATATAAGGAGAAATTTCTTCACTGTAAGGATTGTTAAGTCTTGGCCCAGGCTGCCCAGGGAGGTGCTGGAGTCACCATCCCTGCAGGGGTTGAAGAAACATTGAGCTGCTCTCCTTAGGGCCATGGGTTAGTGGCATGGGAGTGCTAGGGATGGTTGGATGGGATGAGCTTAGAGATTTCTTCCAACCTTCCTGATTCTATAATGTGGTGACTCCTCACCATTTAGATCATGTAGATGCTGAGGGAGAGAATTGAATTTTGACCTTTTTAATTCAACACCAGAGGTTAGGAGAAGTTTTACCCAGCACGTAAAGGAAACTCCCCCTCCAACATTATTTATTTGGGTGAACTCTTTCTGTATCCCACAAAAGGCTCCAGCATGCTTATTTTGCAAAAGAGATCATTTTGTCCAGTTCCAAAGCAAGCACATTAGAAGAATTCCATGTAGCCTTCATCATAAATCCACCCAAGGCCCAGCACCTCCTTGCTCTTGTGGATGGCTATTTCTTATTTATTTAACCACCAAGAGAATTGCACATATAATGAGGCAATGTCCTTCTCCTACCAGAGGAGAGTTCAAGAGTTTAATTTTTGTTAACCAAAATCCCTTGTACTAAGGTAAATTACATTGCATTTTCCATTACTGGCTCTGTTAATTGTCAAGCAATAAGAGTTTATGCACTCATCCAAAACAGCAGAGAATTTCCCATCATGTTACAGAATAAAACCTGACAAAGCACAATAATCTTGAGTTTATTGATGTGCTACTTAGGCTGTGGAAAGCATCAGAGCTGTAATGTGCTTTTTGGGGAGGAAATTGGGGCCTAGAAAGAAAGAGTGAGAATGGCAAAGGAATTTAGAGGTTTCAAGACTGTGTATATATATATCCATGTGTGTGCCTAAATAGTGCTAAAAGACTTCAGTAAAGGTTCTAAGACTGAAAGAACAGCAAAATAAAGGAGTAAAAAGTGTGTAGAATGCCAACAGAACTCTAGATAATGATGTTTCAGGTCAATAGGTAATTAAAGACAATGTGAAAGCCAAGTAAGGGCAAGACTTGGTACCTGGGATGGGCTATTAAGTGTTTCACTCTATTTGGGTTGTCCCCAGCATCTGTAGTTAGTAGATCTATGTCTAATAGCCCTGAAAAAATATGTGAGCACCCAAAACCTGTTTGTTTTTAACTAGACAACCTCACTTCACCAAAGGCTACAAGAAGTCCTGGAAAGGTTGAGAATTGGATTTGAAATCTATTTTAATTATAACTCAGTAGTGATTTGGGAAGCTCAGGTCTGACAGAAGAAAAGCAAACCATGGATGATGAATTCCTTCTTTTTGTCCTCTGCTGTGTACTTATGGATATTAGTAAGTTAAACATGATATACATGAAATATGATATATATTCTATAAGAGAAAGGCTAAACCAGAACCATACAGAGGAAGACAGGGGCTTGCTCAACATTCAGTTTGGATATCAACAAGCTAGAAACCAAGTAGCTGTGACTCTTATGTATTGAGGAGGTTCTTAGTAATGCCAAAATGGCTCAAATCTGGGCTTTTCCTGTATATTTTCCAGTAGGAACCAGTATGGCTCTTGCCCTTTACCAGGCAATGATCATATACATTGCTGCTGCTCAGAGCATTTATTTTAATTACAAGGGCTTATAAACAAATAGAAGAGGGGGTGGTTGTTGGCTCTTTGTTGTACTGATTTTTGCATTTAGAAAGCAGAAGAGAACCACAGAGAGATCCTCTAGCTTGCAATAAAAGATGGCAAGGTGATAAATTAGTGCTCTCAACTGAAATGGATGACTTTGTGTTCCTCCCCAGCAACACAGCTGCTCTGAAGCACAGGAATGACACAGTGGAGAAAACCTCTTAGGTTGGCTTGATGGAACATTTCACCCAGCTCAAAGGAGAAAGCTCCACGTGCTCTGCCTGAGCTAGGGAAAGTCAAACACACTCAACACAATCACAATGTTAGGGGTTAGAATGGACCTAGAAAGATCATCTAGTGCAACCCCCCTGCCAGAGCAGGAGCACCTAGACCAGCTCACACAGCAATGTGTCCAGGCAGCTCTGCAATGGCTCCAGACAAGGAGACTCCACAGGCTCCTGGGCAGCCTGGGCCAGTGCTCTGGCACCTGAACTGCAAACAAGTTCCTCCTCAGGTTAATACTAAACCTCCTGTGCTCCAACTTGCTCCCATTCCCTCTTGTCCTACCATTGGATGCCATGGAGCAGAGCCTGGCTCTCTCCTCCTCACACTCACCCTTCCCATATTTCTAAGCATTGCTGAGGTCTCCTCTCAGTCTCCTCTTGTCCAGGCTGAAGAGACCCAGCTCTCTCAGCCTGTCCTCCTAGGGCACATGCTCCACTCCTTTCAGGATCTTGCTGGCCCTGGGCTGGACTCTCTCCAGCAGCTCCCTATCCTTNCTCTCTGGGCTCTGTCTTTCCTGCTTGGGAAGTTTTCAGCCAACCCTAAAGAGCTTGAATGCTAACATGATGAATATCAGTGATTTCTTTTGTCTCTTCTGGGCCTAGTTCTGATACTTGGAGGAAGCAGCTTAGGTAGCAAAAGGTCACTGCAACTTCTCCCCTCAAGTGCCCTCAACCCAAAGCTGTTCCTAAACTCCAAGCAAGGAGAAATGAGAGTTGTCCTTTAAAAGGAACTCTTTCCTTTAGCACTGACTGTAGAATTGAGATGAATGGGGGGAGCCACCTAAAATGATGCTCACACAAATTGAAGCAGACTCTTGTTGAGGTAGTTTTCTTACATTTCCCTAGGTTGTATAAAATACTAAATTATTGGAATATGTTCTATTCTCTGTCCTTAACTGAAACCTACAATGCCTGTCCTAGTTCCTCAAAAAGCTTGTTAATATGCAATCACCTAGTACAACTGCTAAGTTTTTAAAGGTCACCTATGTTTTATTCATAAAGGGTGGTTTTCTGGAGGGAAAAAGGTTAGAGTGTCATGTAATATCATATTCTGGTAGAGGTTCAGCTTCAAAAAATGGGATTTCCTTACAGTTGGAAGAAAGGTAGATTTGTCTGGGGGCTCTCAGTTGGACTGAAACCTGCCCTGTTCCACCAAATATTTGCTGGGTGGGAGTAGCACATCTTTTTTTTAAGCTATATCTCAAATATGTAGATATTGTTGGTGTTTTCTTGCTGCCCCAGTTTCAGGACAAGAGCTGTAATGACCCAATTGCATCAGTTTATCTCCATTTAAAATGGTGTTTTCTATTACAGTAGGTGGATTTGGGGACTGGAATTCAGCATAAGTGGAAAAAACACAAGCCCCAAAATGATGGCTAACTGCTCAAGCTTTGACATCAAAGGCTGAGCTCTGTGGTACATGTCTCTGTGGTAGGGGTTGTGATACCTGCTCTATGACAATGGAATAGAGAGTGACAGCATCATGAAGGTTGGCAGAGACCTCTAAGCTTATCCAGTGCAAGCATCCCTATCCCTCCCATCCCACTAACCCATGGCCCTAAGGAGAGCAGCTCAATGTTTCTTCAACCCCTGCAGGGATGGTGACTCCAGCACCTCCCTGGGCCAAGCCTTAACAACCCTTTCAGGGAAGAAATTCCTCTTTATATCTAAGGAGAAATTCACATCTCTAGAGTGTGCACAGGTACCTTCATGTTTCACAGGTATCTGTGTATTTCATAATATACTGAAAATTGACCTTGCATCTGAGAATAAATTGCCAAAGCCATGCTTCCTCCAACTTCATGCTTTAGATGGCAACTCTGTCTTTATTCTAGAAAACTCAATTCTAGCTCTAAAGGCACAGAGCAAAAAACTAGTATAGAATCATAGAATCCCAGAATGCTTTGGGTTGGAAGGGACCTCTGGAGCTCATCTAGTCCAACCCCCCTGCAGTGGCCAGGGACATCCCCAACTAGAGCAGCTTGCCCAGAGCCCTGGCAAGCCTCACCTGCAATGCCTCCAGGGATGGCAACTCAACCACCTCCCTGGGCAACCTGGGCCAGTGTTCCACCACCCTCGTGGGGAGGAACTTCTTTCTAATNTGTGACCTTCCAGCATCTGCAGGGGCTCCAAGAGAGCTGGGGAAGGACTTGTTAGGATGTCAGGCAGTGCTAGGACTAGGGGAATGGATCCAAAGTAGAGGAGGGCAGATTTCAGTTGGGTGTTAGGCAGAAGTTGTTGGCCAGGAGGGTGCTGAGCCACTGTGCCAGGTTGGCCAGAGAGGTGGTGGCAGCCCCAGCCCTGGCAGTGTTGCAGGCCAGGCTGGCTGGGGCTGGGAGCAAGCTGCTCTAGTGCCAGCTGTCCCTGCCCATGCACCTAGAGGAGCTTGCAGCTCCCTTCCAACCCTCACAATGCTCTGATTCTAAGTGTGTGAGGGCAGGACATTCTATTCACTTCTCCAAGTGTCCCATATGTGGTTCAGCAGCTGATCTATGTTTTCCCCTGGGAAGCACTGACTGAAAGGCATGAATTTGTTGGTTGTTGTTTTTTTTCCTGATGGATTTTGTTTGTTGTTTGCCACAAAATGGGTGGCAGGGCTCAGTGGGGAAAAAGCAGTTCATGGAGGGAATGTGACCCTGAGTGAGTGAATTGGCCTGTCTCAATGAAAAGCTCTCCCCATTTCAAAGCTCCAGCACTAGTGGCAAGGGTGCCAAATTCAGTGAGGTTATGAAAATAAATGTGAACCTTTCCAAACACTTGAAACACAGGCAATTGATGGAATAAAACCATTTTGCTGAAGCAGAGAGGAAGCTGGCTGTTGTTATTCACTCTGTCTCCAGCTGAATTCTGAGCTAAAAGCCACTTTGCTTGCTGCTCTGTGGATCTGCTGGGTTATTAGCATTTGATTCAATTTTGGGCAACGTGACTTTGCATTTGGAAGTGGCTGGGGAGGCTCTGCCTTCTTCTTTTTTTTTCCAAATGGAAGAGGTCTTTGGAGTTATTAAATTATTGAGGAAACAGTTTGTCCCCATTTTCAGGCCTAAGTTGGCTTACTAAACAAATTTCAATGTAAATGAGGTTCCAAATCTTATGCATTCATTAGGAGTGTTTAACAGCAATGACATTTCTTTGGCAAGAAAGCTTGCTTTGAGAGCTTATTTAGCCTCAGGTCACTTTAGCTGAGGCCCCAATGGCCAAGAGGGAGAGGGGGGGGAAAAAGTCTTCTTGTCAATAAAAGTTTTGTTTTCCCTTTTTCTTTAATGGCCTGATAGAAAACTTCAGTCTGGCAACTCCTGGTAAGAAGAGAAACTAGAGTAAGGCATGTGCAAGGATGGAATCTGGCAAGAACAGCAAGCCTTTTTATTCTAGGCTTTTATTTCCCATAGCAGAACATCATCTTAGCTGGGGCAGAAGGGCAGCAGCATGGAGATGCAGACCAAGCAGTGGTAGTTGGGACCAGAATCATCCTCTGAGTGTGGTTGTGTCATTCCAGTCTCATCTCTAGCCAAGAGTCTTATTTGTTAGAAACTAAACAGCTGCAAATGAAACCATCTCTGTCAGAGAAGCATGAAGGTTGGAAGAGACCTCTAAGCTCATCCAGTCCAAGCATCCCTAGCACTCCCATCCCACTAACCCATGGCCCTAAGGAGATCATATACTCAAGGATTTATGTTTGGAGATCTGTTGGGAGCTTGAAGAGCAATTTCCTACCTCAAACTCAGGCTTCCAATGAGTTTTCTCCCATGTCCTCCTTCCCAAGCATTTGCAGAGTGTGTGTGGTACCTCTAGGGCCCTTGTGTCCCATAGCATCCCCTTCATGCTTTGCAACACTTCTCTGCTTCTCCAGTTGACTAGAAAAGTTGAACTGGTCCCATTTCAACTCCTTGCCTGTAGCCTAGCAAAATAATCTGCTCCATATTAGATAAATATACATAGGTAGGAGGTTTTTGGGGCATGGGAGAGGAAGTCTTCCTACCATATGACCTGACAGTGTCTTTTCCTCTAATACTTGTCTAATCTATCATTTATTTGTCTTTCAAGGCCTGCTCTGGTATGGAATATGCACACTCAGACAAAGTAACAAGAGACTAGAGGCCAGGTCCATGGTGAAAATCAGGCCCACATGTTCCATCCCTCCAACAATGTCCCATGTGTCATGGCAGTGTCACTCTGGCTTCCTCAGGATCCCAGTGCCTCTGCACTCAGCTCACTTTGGGTTGCAATACAGATACAAGAAGAAGGATTGGAATTCCCCTTTATTGTTGTTGTTAGCTGAGCTGTTTGAGGGACAGCATTTGCAGGAAGCATTTGCATCCAGCCCAGGTCTAAATTGAGGTCTTCTACCTCTCAGCAATGAAAGAAAAATATTGCAGGCATGAGGTGCAAAAAAAGGAGGGTTTTTTGTGTCCCTTTTCCCTTCCTGCTTGATAGGTTTGGTTGGACTTAGATAATCTTAGAGGTCTCTTCCAACCTTCATAATCCTGTGAAAAGCCAAGTGCAGAGCTTGTGGTTTGCAAGTGATGAAGGAGAAAAAAGAATGGAAAGATCTCTCCAGCTATGTTTGTTACCACTCTATTTTCTTCCCTATAACTAATTCTTCTGGCTGAACAACATAAAATAAAAACCCAATAAAGCACATTAAAAAAACCCTAGATGTGTATTAGATTCCCAAGTTTACTAGGAGCCAATATTTTAGGTACATAAAGTGGAAGAAAAAACTCTCTCTCAACCTGTCCTTATAGGAGAGGTGCTCCAGCCTCTGAGCATCCTCATGGATCTTCCAGCACCTCCAGCTCTTCCATGTCCTGGGGGCTCCAGAACTGGATGCAGTACTCCAGATAAAGTCTTACCAGAGTGGAATAGAGGAGGAGAATCACCTTCCTCAACCTGCTGGCCACAGAGTGACTCCTTTCTGCTCATTTCCACTTTGCTTTAGGGATTTCAGTGGTAGGGCACAGATGATTTTTTTCATCCCCAAAAACTAACCCAGCCCCATTCTTTTAAAAAATGGCCTTCTCTCCTATGGCAGAAAACCATTCCAATGAAGATGCTGCTTCAAAATCTTGATTAATTCTGCTGGTGATAGACATTTCCATGGAATTTCAATTTCAGAAGCCTCGATGGTCAACTAATAACTTATTAAATATTACTCAGTCATTAAATATCTTTGGTTTAAAAATGAATATTTAGGGGATAGACATCTGGTAATATGTCTTCATCCTATTTTTAGATCAGATCCTCTTAAGATATTCCCATATGCTTTTAGAGAAAGCTTGAACCTTGCTCATCTCCCTGAGCATCCTCTGCCTGCTGCTAGGTACACAGCTAAGGTCCTGTTTGGGTTCCCATTGCTCAAGGTAATTGCATTCCCATCATTTTTGTGTGTGTTAACACCAGAAGCAGAGTGAAGGGAGGAGGTGGAAGGGAAAAGCAGAGGGATGCTTGCCTATCAATGAAATGACTCCAAAAAGTCAGGCTCAAAAGGAATTAATGGAATGCTGCTTGGAAGCAATTGGCTACAAAAGTGCTCTAGTGTGTTGGGACTAACAAACAAACAGATGATGAAATCAGTTCCCAGCATTTTAAAAACCTGCTGGAAGTGATCCCTAGTCTAAAGCAGTGGTGGGTGGGGAATGTCTTTAGCCATGTTCCCGGATTTGAGCAGCATTTCTGGAGCTAAATATATTTCTTTAGAGTCACAAACCCCTAAAAAGGTATAAAATAAAGTAGATTGAGATGGATTAGGTTAATTAATGGCTATGAACTGGCCTTTCACCTCCACAATTGTAGACAAGTTCAACCTAAGAGCTTAAATCAGGGTTTGCTGTTCTAAGCTCCAGTAGACATTAATTCACATCATATCATTTGGCAGAGTTGGCCCAGCAATGAACTTGCCATGGGTTTGACCCTCTGAGTCAGAGATGGAGCAGGAAACAAAGGCAGAAAAAAAGCCCACAATGGCTCCCAGCTGCTCCCCTGCCTTGGGGAGAAAACAGGAGCATCTTTGGAGGGTTTGCCCATGCTTTTGGCTAGAGATGAACCTCTACCCAAAGAGGCAAAGCAAAGCGTTGAGGGAAGCTCATGGCTTTCCAACAGCAGCAACCATAGGAGTTGCAGGAGCAGACCAATTGCTCCTCTCCAGCTCTGCAGGAGGTCCCACAAACAGGAATGGGAGAGAAAGAGATAAAATCCATAAATCCTTTTGTTTGGGTTGGGCTTTTTGTTTATTATCTACCTGGAATTCAGGCATGAAACCACCAAGTCATTATTCACTGATAACTGCACAGGCACTAGCAAACTGTTCCCTGAATAAATCTTTAGCCTGACTAAAACCCTGGCAGTGGTAATCCACATTTAATGGATTTATCAGTTTTACATTAAATGCCTTTGATTTGAAAGCACCAATTAATTTCAGAGCTGTTCCCTTTAGGTCTAGGCAGGATGCTTTATGCCACAGCTGGATACACCTGGGGAACAGCATGCATTTGCATGGCTGTGTGAGCATCCAACACATCTAGCTGACTAGGATAAGCAAAGAGAGTGAGCATCACCCCAAAAGAGCAAAAGTAGGTGCCTGTCTGTCTTTCAATGTCCTTCTGGTGCCCTCTTGACCTCCTGCAATACAGATCAGCAAGCCCAGAGCATCTCATGGTGGGGCAGTGACACGGCAGAGCAGGTTGGTAGCAACCAACTGAGTGACAGAGCTCAGGGAAGCTCTCTGCCAAAAGCCAGGCCAGAAGAATGAGGTGAAGCTCTCCTGCAGGACCACAGCAGATATTGGTGAAGAGCTTGACATTTGGCAGCAGGATTGTTGTTTCACTGCTAATGTGGTATTATGGGGGGGCTTGGTTCAGCCCTGTGTGGCTGTAAGGTACATCACAGCCTTTTTAGGAGGGTTAGGGGAAGAGAAGGGAAGAAGAGAAAAGAGAGGAGAGGAGAAAGGAGAAAAAAAAAGAGAGAGGTGAGGAGAGAGAAAAGAAAGGAGAAAAGAGAAGAGAAAGAGAAGGGAAAAGAGAGGAGAGAGAAAGGAGAAGAGAAAGAAAAGAGATAAATGGAAGGAGAAGGGAAAAAGAAAGGAGGGGGGAGAGGAGAAAGAGGAAAAGAGGG
>VWZO01016960.1:1488-15272 GCA_013396975.1 Bucco capensis
TCTGGGCAACCTATTCCAGTGTCTCACCACCCTCATGGTGAAGAAGTTCTTCCTAACGTCCAACCTAAGTCTACCCTCCTCAAGCTTGTATCCATTACCCCTAGTCCTGTTGCTACCTGGCATCCTAAAAAGTCCCTCCCCAGCCCTCTTGTAGGCTTCCTTCAGATACTGGAAGGCCACAATAGGGTCTCCTTGGAGCCTTCTCTTCTCCGGACTGAATAATCCCAACTCTCTCAGCCTGTTCTCATAGGAGAGGTGCTCCAGCCCTCTGATCATCCTCATGGCCCTTCTCTGGACATGTTCCAGCACATCCATATCTTTCTTGTACTGGGGGCTCCAGAACTGGCCAAATCTCCTATCTGTAAATACAGAATGTTTCCTTTCCCTCCCTGCAATCTCACTTGTTATTGTTAAACACTCTCTGGGGTCTCATGAGAGTGGAGCCTTAGAAGAAATGTGTTGCCAGGCTTGAAAAATAGAATTCTGAGACCTGAGTTGGAATTCTACAACACATTGCTAATATTTTAATTATTTTACAAGTGTTCTGTATCTTTACATCTCTCCATAGAAATTATAAAGCTGTTTATACATTCAGAAGCTCCTTGGCACTATCCTTGTGTGTAAATATCTTAAATTTAAGCAAAAACATTTCTAAAATGAGGAATGCACCATGTGGTGTGTATGAACAGCATCAAGAGGGAAAAGACAAAATTCCTGAGAATTAATTAAATGCAAAAAAGCAAATTTGTACATCTAGGAAATGCTAAGCATCTTAGATTAAATATATTTCTAGCATGATGAAAATAAAGGCGAGAGGCATTATGTATATAAATATGTATGTGTGTGTCTGTTTAAATATATGCATTAAAGTTGTCAGAAGAATAGCTTTGTGTATGGCAAAGTTTGATGGTGAGAATTTCTATTGAAGATTTTACTATCTCTCAAAATTAATGAAAAGGGAAATTCTAATAACAAGTTCGTTTAGAGCCTTTAGTTTTATGTAATTGACAGCCTCAGCCATATCACCTCAAAATATCTGATGAACTTAAGACACTAATTCATCTCTTTTTGTACAAATATGCTATATTCTGGATAGATATAATATAGTTTCCTGTGGATTTGCATTTGTGGACTGAGCTCATGTTGAGCCCCTGATATCAAAAAGCAAGCATGAGCCCATACTGCAACTGTTTCCTCTATGTGAGCATTGATGGATCCTCAAAAAACAGTTCTCAAAAATCTCATAAGAAGTTAGCAACTTTGATACTCCTTCCCTGTCAGACTTGATTGGCATTGAGTAACAACTTGTGTTCAAATACGGCACTGGACCTTGAGTATTTATTGGTTTGTGGAAGTCAGGAAAATCAAACTTGGACACACAGAGACACACACACACGGAATGTGCTTGGCTTACCTTCCATTTCCTTAGCGCCAAGCCAAAAAATTCCAAATCAAAGGCTAATTTTCTCTATGGCTGTATTTTATTGGGTTTTTTAAGTCTTATTTTAGTAAACTACTGAGTTGTTGTAGATGAGATTGGTAGTAATATTTTTTAACTTTTTTGGTTCTCAAAACAAATAAAGCAGCAGATGTCTAGAATCATAACATACTATGTTGATAGAATTTTGAGTGTTCCTAAGTAGTGATGTTGGTGTATACAAACACACATGAATGTGCGAAGTATAACAAATTAAATTCATCTGCTGCTGCTGACATAAAGAAAGGGCAGAAGACATCTGCATGTATTGTATTTACAATCACATCCTTAATTCAAAACTTGTTTTTCTTTTTGAAGAGAGTAGATAAAAGTATAGAGGAAGACATCAGTTACCAGGCAAAGTTACCTTGTCCCTTAATATCCCGTACTTCTATTATCATTTTCACCTCGTGTAAGCACTAGAAGAACATATAGTACCTGAGAGATGGATAACTCTCTGTTTAGGAGGATCAGTATTTTAGCCTGGTGTGTTTTAGTTGGGTAAACAACAGCATAAATCAACTTCAAATGAACTGGCTAATACTTTTGATCCACATTTTGATAGATAATCTTTTTAAATAATTCATAATAATTACCTCACAGGAACTGTTGTGTGTTTCTAAATAAGGACTACAACTGCAAAATCTTACAGAGCTGAAAAGTCTTATTAAGTGCGTACTAAATAAGCTTCAGATAAACAGATTTTTTTTTTATCTCTGTGGAAAAAAATCCAGCTAAAAAACAAGAAATAATGACATAATACTGAAACAGCTCAAAAAACATAATTGTTGATCAGTAAAAAGAACATCATACTGTGAAAATTTTATTATAAATGGCACTAACTAAAAGACTAAACTCTTTCACTGGTCTATTTTAATTCTTTATATTATTTTTTCAAAACCAGTGAATGAAAAGTATTTAGAGACCTCTTGCAAACTCAATACCAGTCTCATCAGTTCTCTTTTCCTTATGAACATTAACACTTAGGTTTAGTTACACTTCATAATTTCAGACATGGCAAGAAAAACATGACATGAAAAAGGACCATAAGCTTACTTTACTTTTCCACAGGGACATTCTTTAGCCTCAGTAACGTGGAGGCTCACCTGCAATTGTTTTTCAGGATGAGGGGTTGAGTCTTAAGGGTTTAGAAACAGCTCATCTCCATGACATCTGTCTCCTCAGACCTGCAGGAAGCTTCTAAGTAAATGCTCTCTATCATTAGTAGCGTACTCACAATCTTTTTCTATGCCCATAGTGTGTCTGAATCTCTAGGAAGAGCCAGAGCTATACACACAAAAAAAAAAAAAAAAGAGAGAGAATAAGAAGACGTGAATTATATTGATTCCAGCTGTCTCTTTGCCAGGCTGTTTGAGAGGATTGCATAGTCTCTCTAACTAAAATGTCAGTCTGCTCTTGTGGCCAAGACTCCTGAGTGATCTAGGCAGAGATGTAAAGGGGAGGGAGAATGGATGGAGAGGACAATACTCTTCCAACCCAGTGCTAGAGACTACGGTTTTTCAGTTTCAGGCTCATAGCCTGAGGCTGGTCTGATAGTCAGGGTGGATATTCAAAGGATCCCACAGTCAACCAGAGCAATGCTGTGGCTGCACTGAGACACAGATTGTTGAATTGCCTTAAGCAGATTAAATTCAAGAGTGAGCGGATTTTTTTAACTGTTTTTTAAATTAATGCCTCCTCACCACTGTTCTTAGGAATAGAAGCAAAAAGTGTGCGTAGTCAACACTGAAATCAAGAATCATTTCTCCTTTTTAAAAAATAATCACTGGAAACAGCCAAGGGTATAAAGGCACTTCTACTAACGGCATTGCACAGAATTCTATATAACATTAATTATTCTCACGCTACTTAATGCCCACAGATATTTTAAATGCACAGCAAGAATGACTAAAAACACAAGGAAGTCTTTAAATTGTACAGGTTTAAAAGTGAAATATATGGCTATTTCCTAGAAGATATGTTACTATTAATATAGCATATGGGTGTCCATATGGGAAACATTGCACTGCCAGTACTGTAGATATTAAACTAATATATCACTACTAAGGAGATACAAATAGTCATTTGCTGGTTATCAGTATTGGTAATGGAAGGTTTTGTTTTGTTTATTTTTTAAAGCTACAGGGTAGACAGAGTGATTATTTGTAAAGGCATAGATTATAAAATTGTAAAATGTAGCTATAGGGTATTGGGATAGGTTCATAAGATGAATCTAATTCAACTTACTGAATTTCTGTAACAGTGTACTTAATGTACTCTGCATCAAAATCTATTTATATTCATTAAATCAAAGTGACTTGATGCTGCAGTGATTCAATTATACTCCACAGCTATGTTTCTTAAGCCACTTGCAAATTTATTTATTCTGTCCTTTCACTGGGAGGAATTCAGTGGGGCATTGGTATGCTCCCTCATTTTCATACCTGGCAAAGAACGAATTGTCTCATGCAATGTTTTTCTCTGCCTTATATATTTCTTCTTTTTTCACAATAGACTCATCTTTCTTGCTGTTTTCTGTTGGTAACATCTGGAGCAGGAGAGTTTGTCTCTATATAACTTGAGTGATTAGGAGAGATATCCAGACTGCCCTGGCGTTGCAAAGTATCAGGAACATGAGCATTTCCCAGTTCCGGCATTTGAGTTAACAGTTTTGAGTGCTAAAATGTGTACTGTGATACATTTGATCCATCACAAACAGTAGGTGCTTTGAAAAGACATGGTAGTCAGGTACAGCATGTTCTTACTTAAGCTTAGGATGGATATTCTCCACCCTAAACACTTCACTGTGTGATCAGTTTGCAGTTGGGCTGATTCAGAAATTATTCACATTTCTGCCTACTTTTATTTTCAGTAATTGAGGATGTTAGTGATAGTGACAAAATCAAGATTGCTGGCAGAACTTCCTAGCGCTCTTCAAAGATCTCTGTAGGACTTTTTGTTAGCCATTTTTAATATTTTCAGTAATGGACATCATCTTAAAGTAAACCCATCTTGGGAAGAAACATTCACAGGATTTTCTTGAAGGTATACTTGAAGGTATTTTTGCAGTGAGGCTAATAAAAATATTGCAGTATGATGATTGTTAAAAGTCTATCCCAGTACAAAACACCTAAGTGTCAAGCATTGTATAGTACATGTTTCTTTTTTCTTTTTGTTATTTTTAGCATATGTAAATGGATTAGGTATTCATCTGAGGTGTATATCTGCAGCAGCCTTCTAGGCAATACCTACCTGTAGAAATTAAAACAAGTAGGCTTTTGTGGCAGTGCTAGTGTTCCAATGGTTCTTACAAACTCTATGCTAAGATGAATGACAACTTGAAATACAGCAGTATCTGTAATAAAGAATATAGTTACTTTAAAAAGGGTAAAAGATGCTAAGTAGATTTTGTGTTTGAAGTGATAAAAGCTCCCTTAACATTAACGTAACAACATGAAAAACAATTCTATGGAAGAATCTTAAATTAGGTTGTTCAAAGGAAGCACATTTGTTCCTTTTATAAAAACCCTATCTTAGGTGAAGTTTAAACCTATGAACTTTTTATTACACATTGGTTCATATGCATCACTATCAAGTACCATATTTTAATATCACATGTTTTTTAAAGCAAAACAAAATATTATTTTAACTATAGTCATAAAAATGATACTTTCGAAGTATGGCATGCCTATGTTATGACCATTCCCTAACTTATGACTATATACAAATAATAGCAATTTTAATAGAAAATATGTAAATAATTGTTCAAGATGCTTATATTCACCTTCTGTTTTTAGTCAGTCTGAAATTAATCTCACCTTGTGTTAGCCATGAGTCTGAGCCATTTGTAGCTCTTCAGTTGGCAAGGAGTGAAACCTGTGTCCTCAGGATGGTTAGTCTCTTTCAAGGATCTCCAGAACTACTCCTCCACTGAGCTCAGTACAGAGCTTAGTTAAACAGCAACAATGCGACTTTCCATGCCGAAAGTAAGATGAAATCAAGCCATCCATAACTTTCATTTTAAATGTTATTTACTCTATTTTTAAAGGGAGAATGCAGCTTTATGTCGGCAAACAGTTCATGTTTAAGTGTGAAAAACAACTGGTGATACCATAAACAAATGTAGTCTTATCTTTCACACTTAGTATTATCAGTAGCATTTAGTAATACCCTTAATCTTGCCTGATAATTTGAGAACTGCTTACCAAAGAATAACAGAATTGGCAAAGATGTATGTATGGCTAGGCTTCGCAAACGTTCAGACTCTGCCTGAGAATTGGCAAAGAATACCAGAACAATTAGGTAAAGACAAAACTGCTTGATGAGGAACCATTTAAAACACGTAGCCCCTTTTTAAAATCACTTCTTAATATTGCAGTTATATTTTTCTGTATCATAGCAAATTATCAAATCAACGCATACTGTAGCATTTTGACAGACTTCTTTTTAAAGGACTAAAATTCAGTAATTCAGAATTTTCTTTCAGAATTTTTAACTACAGTTGTTTCCTTTATCCTCCTAGAAACTGAGAAGTAGTGTACAATATCTAGTTCAGTTGGGAACACATTATTAAATTTCTATAATGCTTCAGTTTTAAGCTTATACAGACACTAACTTAGCTGTGCATTTGCTATGAGATAATGTCTTTGTGAGAAAGGTAAATTTGGATGCTAAAAATTAGATTAGCAGAGACTAAGCAAATTGTTACAGTGATGATCTCAGATGCTGAGGGAGGGATCCAGACATATGTATGGCTAGGCTTTGTGAACGAAGATCCAGGGAGGNCATATATCCCACCCATAACATGTTAGTTTATTCATCTAGTAGGACTGGAGTCAGAAAGACAAAAAGGCTTTTAGCAGCTTTTTAGCTAGAACCATAGAACCAGAGTGCTAGTAGACTTCAGAAAGAAGGATAGCTGTGAAATCAAAAAGAAAAGGCAGAAAGTAGTCTGGTGGAAAGAGAACATGAGTAGTGAAGTGTTATATGCAGTTGTGCCAGCTGCAGTGATTTTAAGTTAGTGTCTACTCTGGGATTAATGGGAATGAAAGCTTACCCACTGTAGCAGCCTTCTGTATTCTAGTAGTCATATATTCTTTTAAAATCTTGAGCTAACAATTTTAAGGATCATAAACTTAAAAAAAGATGTGACCTTTTCAGATGTCTTCATTGCCTGTAGCTGCACTGATTCTTCTCACATACCAAGGTGGAATAGATATTTTTATCAGAAATGGAGGTACATTGGAATAAGACATGGTGTCACTTCTGGACTGCACAGGCCTACACCTCATCCTTAAGATTTGGAGGACTTTGTCTGCACCTGTCTGTAGATCCATGCCTCTCAAGACTACCAGTGATGAGCTGAAATTAAAGTTTTCTTGTAAATGTCCAGTAGCTACTGTTTTGAAGGGATCAAGGAAATTAGTCTTGATGCCTTTTGCCACTTCTCATCCCCCTTGTGAGACTCCTTTCAAAATGTACAGGATGGAGACTACCACAGTTATACACTAGGAAATTCCAGGACTAACTGAATTGATTTGTAAAAGAGAAACCCTTATTGAATACTGCGCTAGTATTTTTTCAGTGTCTTTAACAGATGCACAAGTTTCCATTCTGAGCAGTAACTTTTAAAATGCCATACTAGAGTTCTACTTGAACTGTATTTCAGTTATACTCAGACCAGGTTTCCTCAATTCTTAACTATGCGTTTGGGCATTTGGGGTTGGTAAGTTTGGGATTTTTTTTTTCTTTCTCCATTTTCTGCTGGTCCTGCAAATTTCTTTGATAATGAACATTAATCTTGGTTCTACTGTGCCTTGTCCTCAGTGCTAGTTACACAGTATATGTACCCTTTATCAGCAGAGGTGTACCTAAATGGAAGCCAGGACTGTTTTCAGTTTGCATGCAATGCAACTACATTTGCTGGTTCGCTTCTCTTCCATGGGGATTTAAATCTTGCCCATATGAGACATTAACACTGTTTTAATTAGAATATTTTTAGGTCAATATAGTTAAATCTGTTCAAACTCCTTATACAGAAGCACTTAAACCTGCTTAACCTTTGCTAGAATTGGTTTAGCTAACATTGATGAATTGCTGAAGTAAGCTAAATCAATTTAAGTGAGGTCTTAGCTGAGGTAAGTGCATTTACATTAGATGTTTGCAGCAGTTTAACTGGATTTAAAATTGATCAGTTTAGTTAAATCAGTGGATTCTTCCTTGTGTAGGCATGACCTTAGTTAAATAATTCTGTTGTGTGAAGCATGGGTCTTGCAAAAAAAACCTCATATTTCTGAAATACTTCTTGTTTCTAAGTAAATTACTGAAGGTTTGTGTTTGATCTTAGAACAGGTTTATGATATCTGTGAACTGTGTTTACGATTCTTTTGGGGTTCAGGATGGTTTTATTTTAAAGGGAAGAATCTATTCACGTTTTTGGAACTAAGAAGTCTATAATCTCGGACATCTGACTTTGCAACTTTTCTCTGTTTCAATCATGATGATATGTACAAACTAACAAATAATTGCTCACTTCACTAATTTGTCGAGAAGAAAAAATCTGCTTCTGGAATGATTTCACCATTCAAAGTTATTAAATAAAATGCACTGTTCTTTATTATCTGTTATTTTGGATTTAACTGATAGCAGTAACATAATCTGAATGTCAGTCTAAAAAACTGATTGCTGGAGTTCATGTTGAAAATTTTCAACATTTCTGCTTTCCATTTTGCAGTGAATTCTTATTGAATGATCTTGGGAACTCAAGTGTAAACCCTTAATGTTCTTCCATGTCCAAAGATAAATCTCTAGTATCTGAGGCAAAAAGCTGATGGCTTATGTAAACATTGTTTCTTCATGACGTGTTATCTAAATTTTGCTGTACACCTTGTAAACAATTAGAATTTTTCAACATTTTTAGTGTGCTTGGGTTAAAATCATAGTCTTTAGATTAGACAGAAAAACCTAAAATACAAATATAATTTGTTTTATGAGAAGTTGGAGAAGTGTATTGATCTTTATTAATTCAAAAGTAGAACAGTGTACATAATAGTAAACAGGAAGATTAGTTTTTAGTTATTTTATCTTCTATCCCTGCAGATTCAATTAATAAATATCTAGCTGTATTTGTTGCAGGAAAGTGAAGTAATTTTGGTCTTTCAAGTCAGAGACTTTAACTGTCTTTATTTTATATGCTAGAAAATTAAATTTGAATTGTGGTTTTAAGAACAACATTTTTAACAGATATTCCTTGAATAATATAATTCCATATGTTGCTACTCATCCAACATAATGCAAGTCAGTGTTCCTAAACAAAGCTGGTCTTAAGTACCGGTGACTTCCTAGGTAAAAAGGCAACAGATATTTTGTGTCAGCTTTTAAAATACCTTGCAAGGTACGTGTAGTGTTATTTAAAAACTGTTTATCTCTCTGAAATTATCCAAGTCAGCATAATAAAACTTTAAATTTGTCATCTTTTGTTCCACAAAAAAAAAACAGAGAGGCAGTGATCCTTTTATCTATTAGTCCACTAGTCCATGCAAATAGATCTGATCTCTCATAATACCCCTGAGATTCCTGTTTTTATGGATAAAACTCGTAGTTTAATTCACATGAGGTAAAATGCTATAGTCTTCACAACTGAAAGACACCAGGGTCCCTATGCAAGGGGATTAGAGTTTGTCATTTTGTTTTCTCATCTCATGACCTACCATCTGCAGAAATGAAAAATGAAATAGACTTAAAATCTTCTTTCATCAACATAAACTCAAGTTCCTTGTTCATCTTAGAAAAAGTGGGGGTTTTTTCTGAGATAAAAGTTTTTTCTTTTTTTTGTAGATTTTGAAATAGATGTGTAATACTGTCATATTGTAAATCTTACGCCAAATTATTATCTTCTCCCAACTGTCTGTTACTGTAATTGTTTCTATTCTATAACTCTTCGTATTGGGCTCTGGATACTCTGTGATACATGCTGGGTATTGTAGATTCTGAAATATGAGCTCTTATGTAAATGATCTCTCTATTTGCAGCAGATGCACTTCGTCAGGATTTCTGTTTTCATATCAAAGTTAATGATCAGGATTCTGCAGTACTTGTAGTACCTTTGTGCTGATCTCAGTACTCTGGATTCTTTTAGTATTATCGTGCTGAAATAGCCTCAAAAATGTCCCAGTGAAATTTGAAGTTGCATGTATATTCATAGCATGATTGGGAAAAAAAAGAAGTCATCCAGTTTGATCCCATACATGTGGTTAGCGTCTGATTATTTATTTTTAATGTAGAATTTTGCAGGTTTTTGTGAAATTGTAGGAAAAAATTGAGATTGTGGCTCACAACTATGACATGTTTGTCGTAGTTATTTTCCCAGCTGTTTAAATCAGCCTCTACCAAATACTCATTGCATATGTATGAATGTTTCCACATATCTCAGAGAGTGCGCTCACTGTATGCCTGTCTTATTACATCTAATTATACTAAACTGTAGTCTCAATATTTTTATTTTGTTTACTACATAATGNGAGAGAGAGAGAGAGAGAGAGAGAGAGAGAGTTTTATCTTTCATTGTCGATATTTTTACACTCCATTAAATGACCTGTGGATATATAAACCGTAAAAGACTGTACTGACAAAGCAAAGTTTGAATTATTTGTTTCTTCATAGCTGAAGATACTCTGTACTTTCAGTATGTAATTGTAGACATTTGCCAAAAATAGGTATCTTTGAAGAAACAGGTTTAAAATGGATAGTATTTTAAAATGTCATACTTTAAAGAAGCGCCTATATGCTGTTTGAAAAATTGGTTATTTGTAAGGAGGTATGCAACTAAATTAAATGTGAAAGCACTCACATCAGAATTGGGAAAAGATTGATTTCTGTTCCCTTCATAAGAAGTATTTCTGGATCAACATTAAGCCTGTTAATGAAAAGAGATCCTTTTCCTGAAAGCATGGACTGTCCATCCAGCTGCTGTCAGCTTGTTTTAATGCCACTGATCAAAAAAGCTAGAATTATTTTTAAAGGCTTTTGACCTAAATTCGTTTTTAAATATTAACATTTGTTGAAGAAATAAAATTGATCTGTCTTTAAAGACAGTGCCTGTGTGTACAGGTAAAATGCAATTTTGTTGTTATTTAGAAAAAAATTCTCTTATTGAAAATTAAATCAACTTCCTGCTTGCCAAATCAAATTACAAAAGAAAACTATCATGCATAGATACAGCATAAAATAAGTTTAGAACTTTAAGTGGAACAGATTACTACTGTGTACTCACGTCACTGCAAAGCTAGTCAAAGGTTCACTGCAAAGTTAGTCAAAGGATTCGTTTTCATTTCCCTTTTTAATCTTGGTAAAAGCTATTCCTGTGAGTTTGAGCATGTACCATAGGCATGCTGTTACCCCATTATTTGCCTCTACATGCTGCTTCTCTTCATGAGACTTTATGATACAACCAGGTTTCCTACACCAGTGGTCAAAGAGAAACAATATATTCTCACACTTATTATTATTTAGGATCTCTTTTGTTATGGATGAGAGGGTGTCTGAAGGCTGCTTTTCCCAGGACAACGCTAATGCTTTCAAATGGCCTCTGCAGGCAACCGGAACTTCAGATCTCTGAGACTGACACATGCAGCCCTGAAATACTTTCTCTTCTGCACTTAAATGCCAAAGAAGGTCAGGGAAAAAAAACGCTAGGTGGAAAAAATTGTAATTTATACTGTTGTGTGAGAAGAGTGGTAGTGCTTGCAGAATAAATGCTCAGCTTTGAATTAAAAACAGTGGTTTATTATTCCTCTCTTCAGTTCCTGGCATTCTGCAGCAAAGTGTGGAGTGGCTATATATCAGTTATAAAGATACAGTAATTATTAAGGAAAAATATTAAAAGAGATGAACAGTGCATAATAATGCCGTATAACTTTTCAATTTTTATTTTGTGTTTACACTGCATATGGAGAAGGCAGCATGTCAAAAGACTGAATAAACTGGGAGAAAAATATCAGGAGATCCATGTCTTGTTCCTGTCCATGTCATAGATTTCTTTATATCTTAGGAATTACAGTTAATCTGCTTTATTCTGTTTTCTTACCTGATAAAAACATCTTTTCTGAAAGGGCTTTGATATGGTATATTCAACCTATGACACCAGTGCTACAGACAAGCCTTTATTTAAGCACATTTTATTGTAATAACATGTTTACATTGGACTAGGGCTTCAAGACCCTACCTGAGACTGAAAACTCATTTTTGGTGAATCAGCAGTAAGTGTTCCTAGTATAGACATGCCAAATGCTTTAGCAGTGCAACACAGCAGGTAGCTACAGATTTCTATTAGTTGCCACAATGTAAAGTATTAGTTGCCATGCTGGAATTTATATCAGATTTTGTTGTTACACTTCTTTCTGTTTTCTGTGAGGAAAATACAGTGAAGAACACAGTAAAAACGGGAGAGCAGACAAAATAGAGGAAGTTGCTATAGGGTTAGCTGTCTGCGTGATGACTTCTGTCCTTGTTTGGGCCGGAGCAGAATTGATTTTGCTAAGGTGATCTTGCTTCTAGCTGAGGCTCCTTTAAAGTGACTGCATTTTCTGAAGCTGGCAATATGTTTTCAGAAACAGTGCCAGCTTCTAGCAGTGATAAGGCCCATAAAGTTTGGATTACAGCCAAGGATTAGAATGTAAACCCTTTGTGATTNTGTCTGTGACTCCTTAAATAAGGAGCGGAAGTATCCCAGGGCTCCCTGTGCCAGGCGTGGCTTTTGTCCACATGATTTGCACATGAAAGTCACTTCCTTGCTCTCTGCTGGAACTTGGACGCTGCTCAGTGCTGCACAGGGCTCACCAGGCCAGGCGTGGCTTGGCTGCTTCTTTAGCCTGCCCCACACCCACCCATTTGTTGCCACAGCTACCAGTGTCAACTTATCAGGGTAAGGGGGTGAGGCCAGCAGCCGAGCAGTTTAGAAAGCAAAACAAACAGGTTTGGGGAAGAAGGAGGAGGGAAGGTGGACACAACTTCCTGTTTCATGTACCCCATCACACATATATATATTGTCTGCTGTTGCTGCCTTTCATTAAAGTAGTTATTTTGTCTTTTCCAGTCCACAAGTCTCATTTTTTTCACTCAAACCATACCAACTTCCAAGTCAGAATTCTAAGTACTCAACTTTTTATATCATTAAAAGTGAAAAATAGGGACCAAGTTTTTCCCTATAAAGAATCCCAGTTACATGGATGATACGTGATATTAGATGCACTACATATGTTGTAGGAAGATAGTTGTGTAAATTACTTAGTTAATGTTAAAACACAAGATTTCAAAGACGGATCAAAACAAATGCACTATGCAAAATCTTGGGGAAGGTGATCCTTTGATAATGGGGAAAATTAACTTCAAAATTTTATTTATTACTTTTTTTTTTAATCTTTCCTGATTGTTACTGTATTTAGTAGTACAGCTAGTAATTACTGGTGTACCAAAGCATTTGGAGAAGTTACTGTTCTTTCTGAAGTTGAAAAATGGTTTTTTAATTGTGTAAAATAATCAGATATAGGGTTTTTATTCTTCCTGAAAGCAGACTTCCAACGCCTCTCTAGAAAAACTAAAGAGGACCTGATCACAGTCTGTTCAGAAAGTCAGTGGCAACTTTATAGCTGGCTGTTGGAGAGGTTTCAACCCCAAACACAGCACTATTTTAGTAAAGTGATTTTCAGAACTCCATGCAATAGTTCATAATTGAGGAAAAAGCCTATAATCAAAACCTATGCACATACACAAGGGAGAAATCAGCTTCATCTTGATTCTTTGACATTTTCTTGCTTTTGACTAGATATAAATAAAAGTGTGTGTATCAGCTTTTCAGTAGTTACTCTGCAATCAGCTGACCTAAAGAGACATTTCACAAGTTACATTTTTCATCATTTTTCATTGAACATTACACTTGGTCTTTTTCTCTCTCTCTATTTCTATCACCGTCAAGATACATTCATAAAATACGAAGAATGAAACAGCAAAACTAGATCTGCTGGTTGCGATACTAGATCTACTGGTCATCAATGCAGGTGACTCATCAGGGCTCTCAAGGTTGGAGGCTCTCTGGGCTGCAGTGACCAGGCACTGGTGGAATTCACAGACCTAAGGATCACTAATCAGCCAAGAAGCATAGTCAGGACCCTGAATTTCAGAAAAGCAAAATTCCAGCTCTTTAAGGGTTACTCAGCAGGATGCCCTGGGAAACGGTCCTCAGGGACAAGGAAGCAGAACAGAGCTGGCAGATCTTTAAGGACACTTTCCATAGAGCACAAGAGCTCTCGAT
>VWZO01016963.1:0-19568 GCA_013396975.1 Bucco capensis
CTTCCAATCCAAACCATTCTATGATTCTCTGGAGATCAGTTCCAGAGGTCTTTTTCCTCATCAGTCTATTACAAACCCAAAAGCTGTAATGACACCAGTAGTGAGGATTCCATACCCTCTGTCTAGTTTCTGAATGTGTGTTCAGTGACTGAGACCCTGATATAATGCTCAAACTCTGAAGACTGAGGGAGGAGTATACTGTGTATTGTAGTTGCACTCTTTCAGAAATTTAAATTTAAAAAGAGATTAAAGGTTGCCTTACTCTACAGGTTAGCAATTTGGGTGCAACTGTCCTATGCATTGCTCCAAAAGAGATGTGAATTACTTGGGAAGAATTGGGAAGAGACTGCTGAATCAAGGGAGATATCAGGATAATGCCTTCCAAGAAATGGTGGAAGGAACTATTGTTCATCAGGCTGAGAAACAGAGATACTTCTAGGAACTATCTTCAGTAATATTAAAATAATTTAACAATCAAGTAGGATGGAAGTAAGTATTCTTAATGTTCATTGAACATAAGTAGAGTATTAAACTGCAATAAAAGAAACTGAAGTTGGAAATTGAGCCGGAAATGCAAGAAGGTAGTGTTGGAATAGACTGGCTGGGGAGCCTGCGGAATCTCAACCATTGGAGGTGTTAAAGAACAGGTTAGACAACATTTGTCAGAAAAGATTACCTGTAGTTGTTTCAAAACCTAACCATGGGGGTGCATTACATGATCCAACAAATGCTTTCCAGCCCAATTTGCAGAGAGGAATCTATAAAAATGAAGGCTAAAATCATGAGGAACACAGATATTTCTACACTCTAGCTTTGACTGAAACTGTTTATAGTATCTCAAACATTTTTACTATGGTTTGTATTACTTACAGTGACTTGCTTGTTCATTTATTATTTGTTTTATTCTGAATGCACATGATAAACTTTCTTTTTGATGGTGACTGGGAACGATTAAGTATGACTGGATAAACAAGTATTAATGGATGTTAGAAATAACTTTGTAAAGGTTTCTGTAGCAAAAGCCACAGTTATATGATGGAAGGGAAGAAAAGGACTATAATAGTTTATACAAAACATTGTCTTGAGATTATCTCAATATTATGTCTCACCTTCCATTTAAAAAGGAAAAGAACTGGGCACATATCTGAATATGTGAAGGACTATGTTGTCCAGCTCTCTACTACTATTGATTGTAGTTTAGTTTTCCCTTTTTTTTTTTTTTGGTGATGGGGTTCAAAAGGTTATGAAGAAAAGCAGCAGTACCTATTTCCTACTGATCTAAAATAGTAGAATAGAAAGGCAGGTGAGAAGAGTAGAGTAGTGAGGTAGAAGAATCATGAGAAGGTTCTGGATGGTGATGGCTGACTATTTTATCTTCTTTATCTTCTGCCCTTACTCTCTCTTTCTGTGGGTGAACTTCAGTTGAGGCAGACTCTACTGCAGCATCCCATAATGTTATTCTATGTTAATGCTTGGTTTCCTAACCTCGTGCTCCATCTGTGTCAATCTGGAATGTGGAGTGCTTCTGACATGTAATTTCTCAAAACAAACTGATGGGATTCTTATTATTACTTACACTCTTGCAGCCAGTTTTTCCTCTTCCTTTTGTGGTACGGAGAAAGATCAAACTTGTAGTTGCTTTTTGGCTGTTGTTTCTATACTCTTTAGAAAAAAAAAAATCACATAAAACTTTATTCTCTATGGAAAGTTAAAATAGATAGAATCAGAAAAAGCTTGTAGATACCTTATTTACCGAATAAACAAGACGGAAATCTGCTTATCTGCTTTATGACAGATGTGACTATTTTAAAACATTTTGCAAAGGTCATGACTATAATTCGTCATTTATTATTATCTGAAAAGCTTTTATTAAATACCATCCCCTTGTTCATTTTTTCTATATGAAAGTAGTAAACAATGACTATTACATACATAACTCTTCAGTACTGTAAAAGCAGAGAGCTGAACAGTGTTGTCCTTCCTATGATATTTCAACTGAAACATGGCTGCATTGCAGTAATGTCACATCTCATTTACACTGTGGTCTTGGTGGGAGACAGGGATCATTACGTGGGAACACTGGGAAAAATACATTACACACAAGTCATAACCATAAAAGAAACTAAAGAGAAAGAGACATACCGATGCACATGCCGCTTCTGTAACAGAAAAAAGAATAGGATAGCACTGACAAATGTACAAAGGCAGTAAGTTGAGAAGAGAGTTACCACTGAACTAAATTGTCAAGCTTGAGTCAAATGATATTACTTCTGACACCTCTGGCTATACTACATTGCTTTTGGATTCAGTTTCTCTGCTTTTCTTTGGTTGTTGCAGTAAAGGCAATTCCCTTGTGCTTTTATTGTTGAGATTATCATCTTTTATACAGCTTTCCCTTTCTTTCCCTCCTCTTTTCTATACTAGCATTATGGATGTGAACAAAGATTATGCAGACCACCGTAATGTAGTCTATTATTTAAAGCCAATCATTGCCTTAGATAGACAGCTAATAGCAGAGTACTGTATATTATTTAAGAATATCCAGAAATACAGAAAAACTAACTTTAGTAGACTTTCCATCTTTAAGTGCCTATATAGTCATATACACTCCATAAGTGTCAGCAGAAGTACTGCTAAGAAACTGCATTTTTTCTTTTTTTTTTTTAAAGTGAGGATTTCTTTTTATTTGATTCGCTGTTGTTCCAGATCAATAAAGTTTGTAGCCAATGGAGAATGCATCCAGGTTTCAAGAGTTGTCAGGAGAGCCATAAGCACACCATCACTGGCGTCAACAGAATAATACTCTGGTTTTATTGAACAGATACAACTGCCCATGAACTTTATGATTGTCCCAGCCTTGCATAATTTATGTGGTGCAAGTATGACCTAAGCTTGTTGTAATGGTCCTGCCTTGTGTACCTTGCAGGGGGATGACAAGCTGAGATCAACATGAAGCTGTGAGATGAAGAGCAGACTGTCATTAGTACCAGCTGAGTTTCACAGTACCACAGTATCACAGTATAGATTAGGAGTTGGAAGGGACCTAGATTAAGATCATCTAGTCCAACTCCCCTGCTAGAGCAGGATCACCTAGATGAGGTCACACAGGAATGTGTCCAGGCAGCTCTTGAATGTCTCCAGAGAAGGAGACTCCACAGGTCTCCTGGACAGCCTGTTCCAGTGCTCCATCACCCTCACTGTAAAGAAGTTTTTCCACATGTTAGTACTAAACCTCCTGTGATCAAACTTACTCCCATTTCCTCTTGTCCTAACATTGGATGACACTGGAAGAGCCTGGCTCCATCCTCCCGACACTCACCTTTAACATACTGTAAACATTAATGAGGTCCCCTTTCAGTCTCCTCTTCTCCAAGTTAAAGAGACCCAGCTGTCTCAGCCTGTCCTCATAGGGTAGCTGCTATAATTCCTTAATAATCTTGTGGGATTTTCCTGGTGGTTACTGGTGTACACTAACTTCCAGAAGAATGTACTCCTTTCACAGTTTGTAATTCTTTATTCTGTCATCGTTATTATTATTCTTTAGCATAAGCAGTTGCTCATCCTTCTTTATTTATTATAAGTATTTATTTGTTTTTCATATTCAGTGATTGTGCCATCTCATTTTTGGTAGACTAAAGATAGTAAACTCCAATGCATTGGACATTGTATCAAGAAGCATAGCTCTCCAGGATACTTCTGCATAGTGCTTTTGTCTTCAAACAAGAAAACAGCTACATAGCACAGAGTAACAAAGCTAGTAAAAAAAGTAAATAATCATGTTTATAAGCAGTATTGTTTTCATCTTGATTATGATTATTTCCACTTTTATAAAGCTAACATAATACGCTCTGTATCAACTTCGTTTTTCATTGTTTGCTTTGGACCACATTGATTATCCCCTCCAGTAATCAGGCCCTGCCATCTTCAGGGATGTTTATTCTGTAAATGAGTTGTAGTACACACAAATAATGAAAAAGTCTTGGTAAGTTTGATTACTCAGAATCAATTTATATGGTGCTTATGCTGTTACAAAATATCTGTAGTTTTCTGGAGTAATGGACAGATAGGGGCAGCTAATGAATGAAACTAAAGGCCAAAGTATATACTGATGTAGATATATGATTATTAGGAGCAATCTTTTCCTTCACTCAATTGAACTTTCTGAAAACTTGATGACTATCTGTTCCTTTCTCTTTTCTTCAGTTTTCTTTTTCAACCCTCCATCTACAATACGTTTTACAATCTTTTTTTTGTATCCTTTCAGTTGTTTTTCTCTTATACTTACCTTGACACACTTTCAGTACTGCAAAACCTCGAATTGTTTCTCCTTGTAAGACTACATTAGGTAAGGAAGCATGATATATATTTTATTTCACAGAAAGGATGACTAAGCCTCATAGAGCCATAGGGCACAGCCACAAAAATACTCTAGACCAGAACTTCAGAAGTGCTGTTAAAATGGAATTGAAATGCCTGACCTCATGAGAACAACTTGTAAAATCAGCCCTAACTGCTAATATAATTCAGGTGCCTTTTCTCTTGCATTGTTTGTACTTCTTAACCCCACTGACATGGCAACATTGGCTTAACACTCTTCAGTTCTCCTCTTCCTCTTGTTCCCAGACCAAGTAGGTTCTAATTCCTCTCTGGCACTGTGACATGATTCTAAAGCTGGATACCACAATCACACTCTCCTCCTCTGTTTTTAAAAGACTACAAAGAGCTTGCTGTTTATGCCAAAATAAGGGATTTTGCGGTCCAAATAGACATTAAGAAATAACCATTTTTCTGGTAACAACCTCTTTTGGACATCTCATGTTATGAATTACAGTCTGTGAGCTTGTCTATCCCCCATTTATTGATGAGTACCTTTGGCACTGAAATCGGCTCTGGGAGTCCTCCTTATGAACCAGACAGTGTGTGTATGTTAGGGCTCTGTAATGGAAAATGCTTGCTTGTTCATTTGTTTGTTCGTTGCTTGCCTGTACAGTGTCTGCTGGACAAAGAGCAGCCTGCATGGTGCTGTGTTTTAAATTATTAGAACTGATTGAATTAGAACTGAGCTATTGCTGAAGGGTGCCTGCACAGCGTGAAGGCCTTCTCCACTTCTGACTCTGCCCTTCCAGTGAATTGGCTGGGGGAAGGCAAAAGGCTCGTAGAGGACACAATCATAGAATGTTAGAATGTTAGGGGTTGGAAGGGACCTAGAAAGATCATCTAGTCCAACCTCCCTGCCAGAGCAGGATCACCTTGACAAGGTCACACAGAAAGGCATCCAGGCAAGTTTTGAATGTCTCCAGAGACGGAGACTCCATAACCTCCCTACGCAGCCTGTTCTGTCACCCTCACTGTGATAAAGTTTTTCCTTGTGTTTACACTAAACCTCCTATGCTCCCATTCCTTCTTGTCCTAACATTGGACAAAATTGAGAAGAGCTTGGCTCTGTCCTCCTGACACTCGCCCTTAACATATTTGTAGACACTGATGAGGTCCCCTCTCAGTCTCCTCTTCTCCAGGTTAAAGAGACACAGCTGTCTCAGCCTGTCCTCATAGGGTAGCTGCTATAATTCCTTAATAATCTTGGTGGCCCTGCACTGGATTCTCTCCAGTAGCTCCCTGCCCTTCTTGAACTGGAGGCCCAGAACTGGACACAGAATTCCAGGTGGGGCTTCACGAGCACAGAGTAGAGGGGGAGGATAACTCCCTTGATCTGCTGGCCATGCTCATCCTAATGCCATTGGGCTTCTTAGCCTCGAGGGTGCATTATTGGCTCATGGTCATCCTCTTGTCCACCAGGACCCCAAGGTCTTTTTCCCCAGAGATGCTCTCCAACAGATCAGCCCCCAGCCTGTACTAATACATGGGGTTGTTCTTCCCCAGGTGCAATATTTTACACTTGCTCTTGCTAAATCGCATTAAATTTCTCCCTGCCCATCACTCTAGCCTGTCCAGGTCACACTGGATGGCAGCAGAGCCTTCTGGTGTGCCAGCCACTCCTCCAAGCTTGATATCATCTGCAAACTTGCTGAGGGTACACTCTATCCCTTCTTCCAGGTCATTAATGAATATATTGAACAGTACTAGACACAGTACTGTTTAGTTCTTTCTTAGTGTATTGAACTGTATCTTAAACCATGAGTTTCTCCTGTGTTTGCCTTTCTGATTTTTTCTCCCATCTTGCTTGGGGAGAATGAGTGAGTGACTAGGTGGGGACAAGCCATCACATACCGCTACCCACAAAAGTAGACCATCATCAATATGGCATCTTTCATATTTTCCTAGTTGAAATGTGACATAGGTCAAGGATATGAAAAACACTGTCTTCTGTCTAAAGAACAACTTTCAATTAATGAGTTATGCTTTAATGAACATGTTAGACCTTCAAAATATATCAGGTTGGGGAAGATATCATTTTAAATTGCTATCAATTCTGATGGTGCAAGATTGCAGCATGTTCCCCTTCAGCTACTTCTAACGCATTCACTGGTATAGAACCTAATCAAGGGAATATACGGAGTTCTGCATCTAATTTCTGTTATAAAAGTGTTCAGACTGGGAAGGACTACTACAATGGCAACAGGTTAGGAATAAGAAAAGTAGTTTATCAAATCTTCTTTATTTCCTGAAACACAAACATTATGCTGCTAATTCTGTTACTATGAACATTATGAGTCTCAAAGTACTCAATACTTTTCACTTAAAATCCCAAGTGCTATCATGAAAAAAATTCTATTGGAACCCTAGATTGTCCTATTTAAAATATACATATGTATTTGTAATGTTAGATGATTATACCTCTGGAGTGTGAGGAATAAGTAACACTTAAAAAATCTTACAATTGTTAACATTTTTTTAAATTCTGATATTTTAAAAATATGTGTTATGAATAGTACTGGGAGGGTTATCAAAAAATTGTTATACCTTATTTGCTATATAATCCTTACTAGGAAATCTTGTTTTCATGCTATTTTTTGAAGGAGCATGATATTAGAATATAGATAACTTTATAGTCAATTTCCAGTGTGCATCCGTTCCACATAGGTGAGATTTGTTGATGCAGTGTCACTACTGGCATTTTCTTCTATATTTTAAGTGCATGGTCCAACTCCCTGGATTATAAAGAAAAAGTAAAACCCTAGACCTTCTGAATTTTCTCACTTATGGCACTTTTATGGTGTTTATGCAAGTATTTTAATATTGGATGTAACTCTGGTACATTATTGTTGTCAGTAGTAAAGTGCCTCTAAAAACTCTTGGAGATCTGCAATGAAAAAAGAAGTAATAGGCTTAAATATAATAGTGACTAATAAACTTTCCTCCATTTTGGACTTAATAAGATGCCCCTGTTTATTGTTGAAATAAGTGGAAGTAACTGCCAACAGTTACTGGTGTACCAGTCCTAGGGTGCTCTTTGGTCTGCACAAAGTCTAGGGAAGTTTCCTCCCCCATCAATCTAGCTCTCTCTAACTTCACTTTCTGTCTGTACAGAAGGTCAGATTTTAGCTTTGTTATTGTAGAAAAACTTGTATAGGATTAATAAAGTGGACACCTGATTATATTCCCTCAATGCAATGGCAATGGCTGTATTCCCAAGCATTCTGTCTCTGCTAGCCTACTTTGACACACGTTTGGGTAGCTGGAAGGGCTTTTTAACATCATACAAATTAATCCAGCCTGGGGCTGGATTAGCTGTAGTAAAGGACAGCATATAAGGGTTTTCAGGAACACAGCCATCTACACCTTGACAGGCTTGCTGCACTTCCAATAATTTATTAAGTCTTTCACAAACTTTAAAAGAGACTGTCAAGATGTTTCATAATTTTTTCTTCTTATGCCATTTTTAGTAGATTTATTGCACATGAAGAAAAGACTTCCCAAGGCATAGCCCAGGAGCACTAGGGCAAGTTTCCTCGCTCTTCTGCCAACATGTTTCTGTCGTGCCCTGGAGGTAGCACCTGGATTGAGAGGGTAGTTCTATTCATTTCCTTGGCCTCTCAGCTGACAGTTTTAACCACCTAATTAGTGATAATAGGAGGGGATGGATTTTTATTACACAGAGATATTTTATTTCAATTTTCTTTTTTTGTATTACAATTGTTGATAATAGTCCTTAATATCTTACAACTGAAGCTGTTTATTTTTTCTTATCAGTTCATCACATGCACATTCTGCTTTATAAGCATAGGGCTGCTTGTAAGCATAGTGTTCCAAGGAAAAGGAGTGTAATGTTGTCTGTTTTAAAGAAAAGGGTACTTGGAGTGTTTAAGAACAAAAACAGATATGAAAAATTATACTCATGGCTGAAAAAAGAAACACAGCTGAGATTGCTATACCATTCCTAACATCATCTCTTTTCACTTCGAGGCTGTGACTAGCTCCCAAACATGTTTTCTCTCCTGTGTACTTGTGGTTATTTTGCTAACAGACCTAGCGCTGTTGCTCCTTGTGAAGCATTATTAACTTCGTTGACTTTGCAACATTGGAATAAGTCCATGGCCTGATGCTGTTTCAGGGGGCAAGTTTTGAGCTTCTAATTCAACTTCTATTGTCTTTACTCAGACAAAGGGCTGAAAAACGGAATGATGGTAACAGGCTGCAATCCTTCATCACTAGCATCCTGCTATTTTAGTTAAAAGTAAAACAGATTTCCTCACAGTTGGTTTGTCTTGGGAAATCTGGAAATTTACCTATACTCTCAGTAAAATCTTGAGTATTTTGACTATTAATAGTTTTTTGCTGTTAGGCTTATTGGTGGGATTTTAATATCCAAATATTTTGTGTGTTTCTATTCATCTAGACCTTGATTATTGTTTGTTGGTTCAGAAGTACAAGTCAGACAAGAAAGTACCTTTGTTAAGAAAACTAGAATTGTTATGGAATATTTTATACAAAGTACTGAAATTGTAGAGAGGATTTACGAAGTTATAACACAGTCAGTGTATTTATGTATCTTTTGCTATGTACACATAAATGAGGCAGCACATGCTTTCTCCTAATATTCACATAATGCCTGGAGGCTGGGAAGCAAAAAAAAAGGAGATAAATGAAGAGAAAAGGAAGAATGCAAATTGCCTACAAAGCAAGTTTATAGTTCATGATCTTCGCTTTGACATTGATCTAGTCTCATTAATGAGCAATTTTGCAAAGCTGCAAGGAGTTCTCTGGTTGCAAGACAAATTTAGCTTAGGTTGCCCATGCAGGTGTGCATGAGTAGGAATGACAAAAAAAGTGTTCCAGAATGTATACATTCTTCAAAAAATGTATTCATCATTTCTGATAATAACTTAAACCATTATAGCTGAACATCATTATGGCTTCAAGATATGAAGGATCAGATGTTAATAAAAGCAATTTTGAAATGTACTGCTTAAAGCAAAGGGGAGGAGAGAGTCCTGGATCCAATCCACTGTGGAATGAACAACTTAACAAAACAAGGTAGCTGACAGTATATCAGGTTATTATTTTTCATTTGAGTCATCTGTAGCAGTGGAAGAGTGCTTGTTTACGGTGAAAATAATAAATGAAATTATCAACCACCTCCAATTAATGAAAAATAGCAACATAAGGATGCTACCTGGGAAACTTTCCCTTGACTTTAACATAAATCTTGCTGCTTATCTTCTGGAATGTAACATTTATGGTTAGAGCTAATACAGTCATGAGCAGCTAGTGTCATCATGATTCCTATAAGAATTTTGATCTCATCATCTCATTTGAAGGTGATTTATGTTACAAGACTCACTAGCTGTCTGCATTCTTCCCTTTAGCTAGAAGAAAGTCTTATCTAAATCAATTCCTGAAGTTGTTTAACACTCTTGACTAAAGTGTTATTCAGACTCTTGCTAAGAAGCCTAATGGTAAGTATCTCTGATTCTATACCCCCTAACTCTGGACAACATTATCTCCCTCTAAAGTTCCATATTGAGGAAGCAAGCAGGACCCTGTACTCCCATGAGGTAGCCTGGGAAAACTTATCTTTTTTACTGGAGCGTAAGTTTTTGGCATAAGACTGGAAAAGGAATCTGTGTAAAAGCTTATCTGATTCAAGTAGAGGCGTAGGAGGTAGATATCAGCACTTGCCTCTATATACTTGACACAGGTAAAGAGATGTGTGTGCACGAATGGAATTGTCTGATGTTTGCTTGGGATTTTTTTGTTCATACAAAATAGCATAGTTAAATATTGAATTAATAAAAATATTTATGCCAAAAAAGAGTCATTGTCAAAATTTCCTAGACACAATCCAACATCTAGAAGCAAACAAGGCACAAATCCCACAAAAACAACAGTTTTCATTGCACAGTCTGAATTTTCTCAGGCCTTCTCTATCATGTACTGTACAAGACAAGACATTTTAGAAAAAATATGTCATCATCCCATCAAAAACAGGGAAAAGGTGTATTTTTTTAAGTCATAGCAGTTCTAGTCCTGGCCTTTCTTACCTTTCAAGTACTTGATCTTGAAATGATACTAATATTTGAAGACTTTTAAAGCTATTCATGTAAACATAGTATTAATGTATGACCGCTTCTACCATTTGAAACATGACATTTCTAAACTGTCTTTTTGTTTGCACTACATGCTCATTATAGGGTGTTCTGTATGTATCTCTTAATCATCAATACTTAATTACCTGATTAAATGGAAAGATCAAGTTAAATTTTTTTTGTAAGACTGCATCTTTTAATTTTCCCTGAAGTACATATTTTGGGCTAATTTGATACTAATTATATTCTTCTTTATGCCTCAAAACAAATGAAATTAATCTGATAATTAACAGCAATACATATACCACCTAACATACAGTTCTCCTAGCAAGTAAGTAAGTGGATGGGAAGAATTACTGAATTTTGTGATATCAAAGCTTAATAAAATTTCTTTCTACTTATTCCCTGATCCTTTCAAAGTAACAAACTGGAAAGGGATAGGTTGTGCAAATGTCAATGAACCTATAGTCTCACATTGCAGAACACGTTTGCTAATTGTTCTATTATATAAAGATATCCATGATGTGGAGATATCCAAATGAAGACACAGAAAAAAATGACAGTATGTTCAATAAAATACTGTATTTCCTCAAAATTCTTCAAACCTAATAACTGATGTTTATGTTGAGCTGTTATACTTTATTTTTGCAAAAAGCTAAGTATCTTAGCTGTACGTCCTTATGTATTTGCTTTAGATTTCACAGTGATACAGGCAAATTATTAGGAAAACACAATCAGCTAAGTGACAGAGATATCAAGTACATTAATGAAAAACTTTAAACTCACATTATATGGCTTTAGATATGAAGAAGCATCTAAAATGCAGTCATTATTTTTATGAAATTGAACAGTAAACCTCATTTGAATAGAGCACTTAACAAATGACTGGGGCTACTGGAGTATTAAACTGGAGACTAGAGTACTAAACTCCATTCTTTCACAGCAGGTAGTAAGTGATGAAAAATGCTAGTGGTATGACATACTTTGCACTCCACAACAAATGATGGAGTGTAGAAATCCTTCAAACACTACCTGATCGCTTATGACCTGCATAGTGACACACCTGCATGTGGGAAAAAAAAAAAGTTCAGTAGATTTCCTAAACAAAAGGGTTAGGATAGAAAAGGTAAATGAACTACAAGGCAGCCTCCTTTGTGACAATCCATCAGGAACGCATACCATAATGTAGAAAGCTAGAACTTTAGCTTTGAAATGTGTCTTCCAGACTCAAGTGACAGAGGTGGAAAACCATCAAATCTGTAAGCTCACTCCTGCAGCCACTCATTAGTATTTACACTTGCTTTGTTTTAGTCGCTAGAGCTGTCCCTGCTCATAACGCCACCTGCTAGTAGATCTGTGAATTGTAGCAGGCAAGGACAGACGGTCCTCCAGAGGACTTACTCTTATTCTGATGTTAGCAAGAAGAATCACCAAGGTACATACAACAAGACATTTTGAAAGAAAAGGGCATTATATAAATCTGTGGATTAATATGGAACTACCCAAAGACAGATGGTGAGGCTAAGGAGGTGCTGATAAATGGGACCTTATATGCATGTTTTCTGGACATGAGTACCTGAGGGTCTTGGAGAAGAATTAAGAGAATCATCATACCAGATTTACTCAGCACGTTAAAGCTATCAGACCTAAGACTGAAAGGGATGTAGTGAACATAGCTCTTTCCATCTTTATTGGTCTCAAATCTGTTAATAAAAACTATTTTCTATGTATACCATATGTTAGGTCCCCAAATCTCAGGAAGATAACCATTAATTACAGAATGTTCACTTTTTTCTTTACTTTTATTTCTAATATATTAAAACAAGGAGTCTGCCAGGCTACATAATCAAAGTCTGTTTGAAAAAAATCTACCTTCAGAAAGAGGTAGAGAACAAACTGAAATTATCAATTTTTAACATAAAAATCATCAGTCTAATCTCCACTATCATAGAATGGATTTCTTTTAAGAAAGGATATTATTTATTAATTTATGTCTTCCTAAACAGATTATAATTACTTTTCTGAGTATTTTGTATTGTATTTCCAACATGAAAAAGGTCACAGAACCAAATGATTATACTATCCCTTGTTGTGCCATAAATGTATTGTTGTTATTATTCTTTACCTTTGCAGCCATTGAGTTTATATGCTAATCTAGGAAATGTATAAATTATACTTGTATCAGGAAAGACTGACACCATAATCTGTTTTGCAGTTGATATAAATGATATTAAATTAACTACTCTGACTGCTTCAATGATTTACATGGATTTTGGTGGGACAGAATGGGCTTGGTGAGCACAGGGTCTGGACACCAGAGGGGATCAGAAAACCAGAGCTCTTCCAAATCATGGTGATAGTCTGTTTTGTTATACCTCACATGATTACTGGAATGCTTACTGGAAACTTTCATAAAAAAGGCAACTTATTTCAGAAAAATACTGGCATAATTTTTGAGCACTTTCAGGTCCCTCTAGATTCCCATTGAAGGTATCTTTACTCAATAAAATATGACTGAATATCAAATACATAGGATGATTGTACTTTGGCGAAGTCCCAGAAGGTGTTTTTTTTTTTAGTCAGTTACCAAGTAAGAAATATGAGAAATGACTTCACATATTCAGGTCAAAAGACTGAAATTCTCTTAAATTTCTCATTAAGTTTTAAATTTCATGAGTGTCCATCCTCCCTCAAACAAAAGAACCCCAGGATTTTAAGGATGCCTCACCAGGTAATGAAGTCTTCCAGACCCCTGGCCAATGAGATTTGTGAGCATCATTGGCTGTACAATAACTTATGACCTTACTATTTTTTCATTCATAAGTTAATATAATTTTTAGGTATATTTATCTCTCTTTTATCATTCAGTAGATGTCAGGAAATGCCATGTTTCCTGTAGATGTCCCTTACAAATTTGTAATAAACTTAGTTTATGTTCAGCATATTTGACATGGATAGCATAGGACAGCTTACAAACAAAAAGGTAGAACAGTATGTCAGAGATTTAGGGGGGTTGTTCTTTTAACATAATCTAGTTTAAGGTCTCAAGTTTCATCAACATAATGTAGTTACTCTACATTTTTCAAATCAAAAGCGTATACGTTTTATGTGAATGTTGGGAGAAATACCAGTTCCTTGATAAGCAGAACAAGTGGGAAGGTGCACTAAGACTTCCTGAATTATTATTCTGCAACCTTTTCTTTTAAAATGTATTTCTACCTGATGCAATATATACTGTGTATAGCAACAGCTCTAGAAGAACAGTATCTCACACTTAGCATGTGCTTATCTCTCTCAAGGATTGCAGTTGAGCATTGCAGTTAAATACTTTAGTAATCAGTTGCTTTAAATCCTATAGGTTATAGGATTTTGAGCAACAATGTGAATATTCACTTTCAATAGTTTTTTCAATACTTTGGGGGATTTATTTTTTCTCTGGATTCTAACAAGGTGTATGAATTGTACAATTGTTTTTTGTGTACATGTATATATGCTTGTCTGATTGCACATGCATCCCAAAGGGTGGTTTTAGTTCTCTTACTCATTAGCCAAAAAAATCTATACTTGAAGAAACAGATATACTGAATGGATAAACATTAATTTCATTTGATTTTTTTATTTATTTTTTCCCCCTCATGGGAAATATGCACAGAATATCCTTATATTTGGCTATAGCCCTAATTACTAAAACTTTGTTGTGGTAAAAATTATGTTGATTATAAGACACAGTTGGAGACCATAAATTAAAATACATTATTTTTATTTATTCTTTGACTTATAACTCAGTCCCAGCTTTCTGTCTGACAATTTGCTTGGCTTCAATGAAGTATAATTAGTTCAAGTAGGGCATAAAGGTATACATGCTCACAACAATACCATTTTTACAAAGCAAGTACTGAAGCTGGATTGAATTTTACTTTCCCCCTGGCCCTGAGAAAAAGAAAAGTGATTCTTCCTCATTAGTCAAAAATAGAGGCAACCCACCCCTACACCTAATATTTTAGCTTCTGAGATTATTTTATTGTTATTTTATTATTTTTGCTTTTGAAATATTGGTATAGACTTCTATTTTGCAAGGTTTAGTTTATTAAATCTCATGTTTCTTACTGTTTTCTGATACTTTCATTTGTTTACAGGATGCTTTAAAAATCATTTGGTAAGAGAAAAATATTTGACTTATTAACTAATTTCAATTAGTTCAGAATTAAATTTATAGACTTGAATGCTAACTAATTTTTTTTTATAAAATAGGTTTTTGGTTTTTTTTGTCTCATAGTCCTGGTCTTACTTTGGATTAGGCTTCACAATTTTCCCACGTGAGAGAAGAGCAATTTTCATTTATTTGGCTTTGCTTGCTCATTGATTAAGCTGAAACTTATTTCTAAGCATAAAGGAATGCTTACTGGAAACTTTCATAAAAAAAAGTGCAGGTTTTCGCATGTACTATTTTGGCATGTATTACACAGATGGTTTTGAACATGTCCTTACATTCATCACATGAGCTGATTTAGTGTTTGTGCTGAATAGGCAACTTTTGGTGTTTCAGTTAAGTATAATTGAACCTGTACCAAAGACAAAGTGCCGCATGCAGGATTTGCATACAGTACAGGAGTTTATACAAAGTGGCTTTATAAAGATCCATCTGATAAGAATAAAAGAAGATGTGACTCAACTTCCATTCCGCCTCAGATAGAGAGAAATGTGGAAAGTTTAATGCCGAACTGTGAAAAGATTCAGTAAGTCACCACAAATCACTTCTACTAAGCCAAAACTGGATAATTTACACAGCACTTTGTGATCTTCAAACAGTTTGCAGTGTGCAATTATTCATGCCACAACATGGGGCCACGGCATCCAAGCTGCCTGTTTGTTCTACGGCTGAAGCAGAGGTGTTTGAAAACTGCAAGAGCCTACCAAAGGCCCAGAGATCATGGCTAATGTGACACCCCCAGGCCTAATCTTCTTAGAGCACTGGGATAAAATAAGTATCCATTACAAAATCAGCCTTCATCCTGCCCCCTTCTGTGCTCTACCACTCTGATAGCCAACACGGAGACAATTGCATGATTCTGGGCTTAATCAGGTATTAGGAGCTAATGCAGTACGAGAAGAGGCTAATCTCCATATTTACTCCATCTGTACTTGTGGACCTGACTTGCCTGCCTCTGATAGATCAAAAGGAATTGGCAAAAACCAGATTAGAGATGAAGAAAAGAGAGAGAGGTCCAAGAAATGTAAGAGGCAAAATTCTTTGCTTTCCTCAGTTGTGTATATGTGTATTAAAGCCATGTGGTCTAATCCCATGGAAACATTTTCCATTGTATTTCTTTTTCTTCTCCTCCCTACCCCCACCCTCTGGCCCCATCTTTAAAAATGGAAATTGTCATTGCAGTTAAAATTATTGATAAGTGTACTATGCCATTTCTAAGGATCAACATTTACACAATTAAATTTGCCACTTTTTCCTTTTTTTTAATATGGGTTTTGTTGAGCTCAGTTTATTATGACATTTATTTATGACTGCCACATGTATAGGACTCTTTTCTGAGTCCATCTTGAAATCTGATGAAAAACTCACAGCTAGGCAGAATTTATTAATTCCAGGTCTTTGTAAATGCTCTTTCTAAGTGCTACATAGCAAAGTACCTTTCTGTGACCTTAAGCTAATATGCGTGTGAGAAAATAAGGGAAGAAAAAAGTGTCTGTAAAATTAATTATTGTCCTTTTAGTCAGTCAGAAGTAGCTGGTTATCTTCTTTCTGTAGCTTTTTGTTTACAATATTTTGGCATTCTCTTCTGAAGCTTTTGCTACAAGCAGATACTTATGATTCCAGAAACGTGGACAGATGGGTAAGTAAAAGAGAGCAAAGGAAATTCACACAGTCACCACTGTTGGCAGTCACCTGCTGTTAGTAAACTGTGACATGTGGTCACCAATAATGACCTTCAAGCTAGAAGAGGCATGTACTAAACTAACTCAAACACTCTGGTCGCCTTGGGTTGGTAATGAACAGTTTTTATGAAGGTGGGATGCATTCCTCAGCAAGTGTGGAAGAAGCCTGTACTAAAAAGAGAGTTCAGAAAAGCTGAGAACATTTCAAAGGGTGCACTGTCCTGCTTTCTGGAAGGCTGACAGACTCACGATTTTCTTGAGTCCTTACAAACCCCAAGTGGCGCCAGGAGAGAGCTGTGTTGCTGCTGATTTTTGGCAATAGAGCTCACCTCATTAGAGTGGATTAAGTCATGATGCTGAGAAGGATAAAAGGTGAAAAGCAAAAACAGTGGATGGCGAACACAGAAAGCTCAGAGTGTCATTTGTATGCTGACGCTATTATTGACTAGAGCCCATGTGGTTCACACTTTTCAATTACCGTCTGCTAGAAAGGTGGCCCATAATTGCAAAGGCTGATGCCAGTGCACCAAATGTCAAGGGAGCCTCCCTAACCCTCATCACCTTTTCTTGATGCTTGACTTGAGGATGTTCAAAGGCAAAAAGCCACAGCCTGCAGATCTCCCTGAGGAAGAAAAAGATGCCATTTAAAAAAAAAAAAAAAAAAGATAAGACAGAACCCCAAGAACTCAATTCCTCTCATTTAAAAACCTAGAGTTAAATTCATTATCCTGTGACCTTATCCTTTACCCTCTGTATAGCTAGGTCATCCACCAGCATCAGTGAAGAACCAGTGCAGAATTGGGGTTTTTTAAGGTTTCTCTTGCTGAAGTTGCCTAGAGGCTGAACAGCACAGACTTGATGTTAGTACTTACAATGATTTCCAGTGATGCTCTTTCACAAGATTTTAGAAGATGGAAAATAAACCCAATTTTCCTCTAAACTCCACTAGTGAGTCTCACTGACAGTACAGTGTCACTCTTACTGAGATGCATCACTTCTGCTGGTATTGTGTCATCCCAGTGGGTCCTAGAATAGTCTGTACACTGTTGCCCTCATTTAGTTAAAACCTCAAAAGCACTTTCTTGCATATCTTTATTTCATTATACATTATTTCTTTAACCTACAATTGAAGTATCTATTGAGTAAAAACAGTGAACACTAGTTAAAATACTTGGCTCAAACTTTCCCAGCAAACTCAGCACAGATCCAAAACTTCAAACTTTTTTTGATTGTTAACATTCTAAGGAATTTTACTGATGAGTATAACCTTTTTTAGCTACCTGAAACATTATTTTGATAACTGCATTTCTTCTCAGTAGATAAATGGTGGAAAATTGTGTATACTGTATTAGAAAATTTATATAACATCTGCAAGATTAATTTTTACTGAAAGTTAGTGTTCGTACAAGAAACTTTTTTTTCTGTGCTTAAGAAATACTATGTTGTTGTTTTAAATTCATCAAAATACTGATTTATGTATATATATAATATTTAGATAGAATTTGTTTCATAGACAATTTTTTTTTCTATTTAAAACAGTTACTGCAATAACTGGGTCAAACATCTAAATCAGAAGAGAATTTAAGAGTTTAACATCAGTACTGACATCACTGCCTTTTGAAAAAGTGGGATACATTAGCTTTATCATGGAAGAAAACAGGTCTTTGCCTGCTTACTGAGTCCTCTCTATGAGAACACCACATGGGTGACCATCAGGTTGATTCAGTGCTCTGTCGTTAAGCCAAAGTTATCTTTTAATCTTTTTTTTTCTTCAAAATCATCAGTAAAATTCTGCCAGAAGAATAGTTTTTTTGACTAAGCATCATAATGAGATTTCTTAGATTGTGATCTCAAAACCCATAGACTGACATGAAGTCAGTCTTCAGTTCCCATTATAGACAAATCAAACTTGTTTCTGATTTTACCTGATTAAGTCTGAAATAGCTAAAATTGCACAGATTTGTTGAATTTAAATTAAATTTAAATTACGTGGACATCTTAGCTGAGTTGTATGACCAGCTGTAATTCTCATGTATTTCCTGTTTGTAATTAAAGATTGTCCATGATGCTCTCTAAAGGCATAATTTTATCGCTATCAGAGAGGTTAGTAGACAAAATTTTCCCACCACTTTGTGTATACTATATCAGAAAATTTACATACTCTAATGTTAATTTTAATGTTAATTAATGTGTCTGTTTCTAAAAACAATTTTTTTGTGCTTTAAGAAATACTACACTACTCCCTTTGCCACAAGTGACTTTATATTTTAACTTTAAAGTAAAAATTGATTTTTGTTCAAATGAAGAGGTTTTACTTGAGCACAGTATTTCTAATGTTTTTTCATTTGTAGCACCAGCTGTGGAATGTATGTAAATGTACAAATTGTTTTAACCATCAAGAAATGTCTAAATCTCTTCACTCAGCTGTGAAAACTTTCATTTAGATGTTTCTTGCTAATACTTCATCTTAATTTCCTTCAAAAAGGAATAAAATATTTTTAAACATAAAACTTTTCTGAAGAATTTTCTGTAAGTCAGATGCACTGTCCAAAAATTTCGCAACTTTGCTTCTTCTTTTCTCATTTCTCAGAATTTAACAGTTCAATATTTTTGTGAAATCAGAGGATCTTTGAGTCAAATTACTTGCCTGACTTTCTCAGACTTTGACCTCTGCTGCTATCTAGTTAGTTCAAGTCAAATTTATCCTCTAGATTTTTCTTTCTGAGGAAGAGTTTTGATCCTTCAGTCTCCTTTCCTTTCTCCTTTACAGTAACAGCTTTGCAAATATGCTAGAAAGAAGAAATAGTTCTGATTGTCTTATTTACGAAAAAGTTCTAAGGCAACACCTTACAAAATGCATTAGAGTTGCATAATTTCACAATACAGATACTTTGAATTCATCAGTAAAGATGCTTTGTTCTGGGCACTCAGATGGCACACTAAATTTTTTAATCAACTTTCAGAGAAAAGAAGCAAGACAAGAGAAAAATCATGAGAAATTTTATCATTGTTCTCCCTTGGACATTTAATGAAGCATATTAAAAAATACATACAAGTTAAATAAACACTGTAAGGTGGAAACCAGATGCATGTTGAAACCTGAGGTGTATCCTGCTCTCCTCTTATGTCATGCAGAGTAGCAGATGCAGTAGCTCCATGATCTAGAAGTTTCCATAAGAACAGCGGGGG
>VWZO01016963.1:19631-34283 GCA_013396975.1 Bucco capensis
TTGGACAAGTACTCAAAACTGGGAAAGTGTTCACAACTCTGAGTCTTGTCGTAAAAATGTTATCTGGCTTCTCCAGGAAGGAAATTAATTTGAATATCAGCTCAGAGTCTGGGTGCTCAGTTAACAGTACAATATTGTCTCAACTTCTATTTTATGTTTTCAGTTTCTGTGTTAAAATCTTATGATCTTTGTCTCATTTCTATCTTTGAAGTCTGTCCCACCTCAAATAAATGCATCTTTACTTTATTATTAGACATTTTTCTTGCTAAGAAGACTAACTGAATTATTTCCAAGAAAGAAAAAACAGCAAACGGGTCTTCATTTATTTATTAATTTTTCAACAAGAAGGTTTATTGTTTGCAATTTGTCTCAGACTAATTTCAATGATTAAATCTTGGCCTAATGGAACCTAACCCTTAACCTAACAAATGGAACCCGATTTTGCTCTGATGTTAGGCTTGATTGGACACAAGTATTATATATATTACCCTTAAATGGGTGAATATAATCATTTGGGGTTTTTTTTCATTCATCTACAGATTAAAAATAAATCCTAATCTAGGATGGAAAACTGTGATTTCTGTGAGTATTGATACCAATGAATGACTGTCAGGGTACATATGCACAATAGTGAAAGTTCAGCTTAAAAGAATTCACCAAAAGTAAGTTTAGTTGCCTTTTATTCCAGCAAACTTTTTTGAGACATGAAGTTTTCATCTTTATACAATCACTTCAGCAGCTATCCTAATAGTTTGTCCTCTCACTCTTCTGTAAATTCTAGATTTTAGGCACTATTAAATTTGATACTCTATTCGCATTCAGTTACCAAATGTTTTTGACTGTTGGAGATGTTGCCTGCATTCAATGGCTACTGAATTCCAAGAGACAAATGTGAATTCAGAATTTCTAAGAATCAGGCAGTGCTCAGATGTTGCATGGATTTGCGTCCCCCTACAGCCTAGGAAGATGCCCGTGTTGCCTTGCTTTAAAAAAATAACTTCTTGTCTGCATATCTTTGTGGATAAGTGGTGATAGTGAACTTCTACAGAAAAATCCCACTGAACTGAACAGGGAAGAAATCTATAGATTTCCTCAGAAATCTAATAAATTTTCATTAACTTGTCCTGAAAGTGAAAAATGGAGTAAAATTTGTGTTGTGTTGTTTGTTCAAAATTAACTGGTAAAAGGGATATTCTAAATTTCCCATTCATGTGAAAGAGACCTTAAGAAGTTTAATTTTCAGTTTTCAATGGGGAAGTCATTAGGACTGAAAAGTAACCACATTTCTTTCTCCTTTTTCTCATGTCCAAGCTTATCACTTTTGAATAATTAAAGCTTCTTTTGCTTTGAGATAGCTGCACTGATACTATGAGGATATGGAAAGGACAGTTTTCAAAGGAAGGTCATTGACAGTAAAAGGGTTTGCTATTCAGTGTATTTGCCCCTAATATTTTTCCCTTTTAGTTAGTAGCAGTGTCATATTAAATGACTTCCCCGTTTAAACTGTTAAGTGGTGCTAGTTGAGTTTTAGCAGTAAGTCGCCAGCAGACTCAGGGGAGAAGTGCTATCTCCTATGGCCCTGAAAATTGATATTGAACATGGAAGGAAAAATCTCACAAGCTGATAGCAATTAGCTAAAAAGGATTTGCGACTCCATGATTCATCACACTAGGGGATCAAAGTCATTTACAGAGAGTGTTTCTACAGTCCCTGCCTGCTGCTCTAAAGATATACCTCTGTTTATCTCTCACACTGTGGTGTGACATTTCCTTTTTTAAGAGCCCATTTTCGTAGAAACATAGCAGTGGGCTCATGCTGCACATGCAGTCTTTGATTCTCCACTGACTGCCTAAATGACACGATAGCTCTAATGGCACAGCTTTAGCAGAAGCCTGCAATGGGAATTGAACCTATTTACATAAATGGACTAACAGGTCAGGTCTGGTACTTGCTTGTAAAAATGAGAACAAGTTTTTCTCATGGCAAACAGAGCTGTGGTTCTCCATAGAGCTTTTGTGATTTTTTTTCTTCACCAGGAACACTAACTTTCAAATTTAAACCACTTTCTACCCATATTGTTAGAACTATCTTACAATAGAATCCTATAAAAATTTATCAGAGGGTTAAAAGAAACCTACCTCATTACCAAAGATTTTTGGCTGAAAAATTTTAAATTATACTCTTCCGTCCTTCCAAAACTCACTCTAAAACTTTGAAAGCAGTCTCATTTATCAAAACGTAATTTCACTTTTGTAGTGGTGTGATATGAAAGGAAAAATAGAGAAAAAAAAGCCCAAACAACCACTACATTTTGCTGCTTCCAGGACCAAACGTTCCCTGTTATCTTGGTAGTAGGAATTCAACTTGTTTCTCAGAGCCACAACCCGAAATCATGGAAATTTTATCCCTTCTGAAGTCATTAAGACTGGAAACACTAAGCAGCTTGGTGGAAGGTAAAATGAAGTTTATTCAGTGATAATGTTGTTATAGTCTTCCCTAGATTTATTTTGGTCAGAATTTTATAGAAAAGTGAGATTTTCTGTAGCCTTGTCCTAACTGCTGGTTGTCTCAGTCCTTTTGTAGGGAGTACTAAATACATACAAAAAGTTCACAGTGATGTGGCAGTGTTTACTCTCACACTGATAACTTCTAAGTAACAGCAATTACTTTGTTGTGAATCCAGCCCTAGAAACAACAAAGTACCTAAGACTTGATGAGGGATAAGGTCAGGCTTGTCTGTCATGAACTGTGGCACGACAAGCCGAGGTTAGAGGGATGAGGTGCTAGAGAGGGCCCTCAGATTCTTGCTGTGCTGGGTACTCTGTAGCATGCTTGAAGTCTTATTGAGATGACCCAGAGGCAAAGAGGGAAACTCCAGTGAAATAGCTCAAAGGAATTGAGGGGCGTTCCTCTAAGAAGAATAAGGGTACATAGCCAACAGCCTTGCTGAAGTGTCTCTACAACAATGAAGGAGGCATGGGCAGCAAACAGTGAGGGGTTGGAAGCTACCGTGCTCCTAGAAAGCTTTGATGTCTTTGTCATTACTGAAACTTGGTAGGATGGATCCCATGACCGGACTGTGGCAATCAATGGCTATAGGTTGTTCAGAAGGGACAGGTGAGGAAGGAGGGGTGGAAGGGGTGCCCTCTACGTTGAGAAATGATAGAGTATGAACAGCTGTCCTTCAAGAACAGCCTTGAGCAGGTTGAAAGCTTATAGCTAAGACTCAGAGACCAAACCAACAATGAGAACATTGGAGTTGGTGTCTGCTACAAGCCACTTGATCAAGAGGAGCTTATTGACAAAGCTTTCACCTACAAGGAGGCATCATATTTTCAGGCTCTTGTCCTGCTGGAAGACTTCAGCCAACCCAACATCTTCTGGAAAAGCAGCATGGTAAGCTGTAGGCAATCCAAAAGATTCCTGGAATGCATTGGGATTGCTTCTTAAGCAAACTAAAGGGTAAGAGAGAAATGGACAGCGAGTGGAAGCAGAGACAGGTATTCTGGGAAGAGTATAGGGACAATGCCTGGTTGGGTAGGGATGGGGTCAGAAAGGCAAAGGCTAACTGGAGCTGAACTTGGCAAGGGATACAAAGAATAGTAATAAGGGCTTCTACAGAGATATCAGCCAGAAAAGGAAGGTCAAAGAAAGCATATCCTCCACAATAAGCAAGACTGGAAAACTGGTAACAACAGGCAAGGAGAAGGCTGAGGTACTCAACAACTCTTTTACCTCAGTCTTCACTGGTAATGTCTCTTCCCACACCTCTTGAATGAATGGATCACAAGACAGGGAAAAGGGGAGCAAAGGCCCTCCCACTGTAAGAGAGTATCAGGTTTGTGACCACCTGAGGAATCTGAACCTGTGTAAGTATATGGGACCTGATGAGATGCATCTGAGAGTCCTGAGGAGTTGGCTCAGTAGCTGGCCAAGCTGCTTGCCATAGCATTTGAAAAGTCCCTGGTGACTGAAAAAAGGGAAACATTAAACTCATTTTTAAAAAGGGTAGAAAGGAGTACCACAGGAACAACTGTCCTGTCAGCCTCACCTCCATACCTGGGCAAGATCTTCCTAGAACTTATGCTAAGGCACATAAAGGACAGGGAGGTGATTTGAGACATACAGTATGGCTTCACCAAGGCTAAGTCCTGTCATACCATTGGTTAGAGTTACATTGGATAGAGTGACTACATCAGTGGACAAGGTAAGAGTTACATGTGTTATCTAACTGGAATTCCATAAACCCTTTGACACAGTCCCCCACAAATCCTTCTCTCTAAATTGGAGAGATATACATTTGATGAGTGGACTGTTTGGTGGATAAAGAATTGTCTGGATGGTCACATGCAGAGCGTAGTTAGTGGCCAGTGGATCAATCCAGATGGGAGAATTCAGAGAAATGATGTCACTCAGACATCTGTATTGGGACCAGTACTGTCTAATGTCTTGATCAATGATATGGACAGTGGGACTGAGTGCATCCTCAGCAAGTCTGCAGACAACACCAAGCTGACCAATGTGGTTGACATGCCTTGGGGATAGGATGCCATCCAGAGGCACCTGGACAAGCCTGAAATGTAGGCCTGTGTGAACCTCATGAGGTTCAAAGAGGCCAAGTGCAAGGTCCTGCAGTCCTGCACCTGGGCTGGGGCAACCTCCAGTATCAATACAGGCTTGTTGATGAGTGGATTGAGAGCAGCCCTGCCAAGAAGGTCTTGGAGGTATTGATGGATGAAAAGCTGGATATGAGCTGATAATTTCTGGTCACAGTCTAGGAGGTTAACCATATCCTGGGCTGCATCAAAAGAAGCATGGCACGCAGATCAAGGGAGGTGATTATGCCCTTCTACTCTACTCTGGTGAGACCTCACCCAGACTACTATGTCCAGCTTTGAAGGCCTTAGCACAGTAGAGATATGTACCTGCTGAAGGGGATCCAGAGGTGGGCTACAAAAATTATCAGAGGGTTGGAACACCTTCCCTGTGAGGACAAGCTGAGAGAGTTAGGGTTGTTCGGCCTGACTGAGGTTTTCAGTACTTAAGGGTGCTTATAAGAAAGGCGGGGCCTGTTGTGACAGAACAAGGGATAATGATTTTAATCTAAAAGAGGGTAGATTTAGACTTATTAAAGGGAGATTAAATATATATATATGTATTTCAATCAGAAATAAAGAAGAAGGGTTTTATGCTGAAGGTGGTGAAACACTGGAACAGGTTGCCCAGAGAAGTGGTAGCAGCCCCATCCCTGGAAACATTCAAGATCGATTTGGACAGGGCTCTGAGCAGCCTGATCTAGTTAAAGATGTCCCTGCTCTTTGCAGGAGGGTTGCACTGGATGACCATTAAAGGTCCCTCCCATTCTATGATTCTATGGTCCTATAATTCTATGATTCTGTGTTTCTATGATTCTCTGAGTCTCTGATAATATTACCTAGGAAATGCAGCAGACCTAGAGAAATTTCTTGGGTTGGTGAACAAGAAGAAATCTTACAAGTTATTCTTATCACTTGTAAAAAATATTAAAAATTTGGGATCTATATAGAAGGATGCAAATTTATTTACCTACCTCTCTATTAATTCAGTAATTACAACTAGACCTATCCTGGTGTTCACATGATAATTTTTATATTTTGGAATGAATTCTTATTTCATGCTTTCATGTGACATGAACAAGTGTGTCTCAGTTCTTTTGTTTTTTTGTTTGTCTTTTTTCCTATGGTTTTCCAGTTTGGTTCTCTCTCTCTCTTCCCCTCCCAGAAGACTGCTTTGTAAAAGCACTCAATGTTTCACAGAGCCAATACACAATGCCTACGTGTGAAGGATCATGGGTAACAGGTGGACAAAGACTGCAAGCAGAAGATAATTTTGGAGCTTGAGATTTGTATTTAATTTCAAGTTTGGATGCCAATATCTGCTCCTGTTATTAGTCTTTTTGTAGGATGCCTATAGTTACTTCCTGCTTTGCAGGAATCTTCCTGTTTTTCCAAGAAACTTCAGGGAAATGGTTTAAAACAACACCTTGTTATCTGAAACCGATCTGCCTCAGGAGTTCTTATTTCTTCTTACAGGAAAGAAATAGTCCTTTAGATTCAGTGCTATAACTTGCTGGTATATCTTACACACTGCAACCTGAAAACCTTTAAAGTTTATGGCACATATGTTGGAGCCCAGCGGATTTGGAAGATGAACACTCAGGACAATGGTTTGTGTGCTTAAGCAGGGCTCAAGAAGAATAAATCCCAAACTCAGATTTCTTGTAGTATAAGGGCAGAAACGGATCCTCTATCATCTAGGGAAATGTGGTCCCATAAGAAGTTGTCATGTCCAGTCTTTGTTATTGCATATGCTAAAACCAGCAGCATATTCCAGCAAGATGTTGAGGTTACTCCTCTTTAGAGCAGCAGCAGAGTGCGCTTGACAGTGTCCCCTAGAGTCATCTTTCTCTGCAACTGCCAGATGGTGCTCATATCAAGTGCACAGCCTGCACTAATCTGTTCTTCCCCAACCTACGTGAATCTCTTTAGATGAGGGGCAGAGATTTTTCTTAGGGTCCTACAGAGAGGAAAAGAAGATAATTTCTCTTCTTGGTGGTTGACTCATTTGCTTACAAGTAATTTCTGCAGCAGAAATGATTGTGCAAATAGAGCGAATATGGTGGTTTAAAACCTGCCCTTCCTCACAAGCAAGATAGGAGGGAGGAGTGACTTTTCAAAATATTCATTAAGCATCATTCTTGTATAATAACTAAGTACAGCTTGAGAGGGTCTGGTGGACTGATGAGCCATTGAACTTACTTACTAAGAAGATCCAAGGCGAAATAAGAATTTAGATGAAATTTTCAGCAACGACAAATTTTGAAAGGGAAGAGAAAACCCAGCAAAGCTCAAAATACTGAGCTGATGCATTTTTCTTGAAAAATTATTAGTGATTTCACCCCTGTAGAAGCAATAATTTATTTCCATTTTTGCTGGCTAATTGTGGTGTGTGGAAATAATTTTTAAAAAGGTATTTAAAACTTTTGTTTTATTTAGCATAATCTGGTACTTATAGGATTTACCATAAGACAGGACCGTAGTAGTCTCTAATACGTATTATCTGAATTTATATACTACTACAATAAGTTGATAATTTAAAATATTTTATTTCTTGTTGATTAACAGTCTTGAGTGTGATAACAATAAAGAAAACCAAAATACAAAAAAAAAAACCCAAAACCAACAAACCAAGACAAAATTCCAAACAGGAAATGCTATGTGCCGCTATTACAGTCTGCGAGAAAAGAAATTATTTCTCTTGAGCATTTGAAGTTCTAAAATAACAGATTTTTTTAAAAAAAAATCTATCTATATGAGGTAGAAACATCAAAATGTGAAAGTGTGAAGTATCATGGCAATATGAATTACTGAGTGATTTTACCTACATAAACCATTCCTGTCATGTCCAAAATTATTTTGATTTAGTCCTAAAATAAATTGCATTAGCATGTAACTGAAGTTCATGACATGTTTATAAACATGTCATCTTTGGGTTCCAGTCTTTTCCAACAAACATTTAGGAGACCAAAATTTCCTCAAATAAATATGCAGGAAAGCAAAACAGAAAGAGACCAAATGAAGTTAATGTAAATGTCATTACTTACACGTATATGCCTGAAGCTTTTTTTTTTTTTTATTTTAATTAAACTACTGTATAAGGTTTGGCTGAGATGGAGTTAATGTTCCCATACAGTNAACATGATAGAGAACCTTGGTGGGTACCTGGCGCTCGGCCCAGGTCAACCCACCACAACTACACACATGCAAAGTGAAAATGTATCTATTTCCTACATCGTTCCTGGGCTTTTTCCTTGTCAGAAATATTGTAGTTCTGAGACTAATTTAAAAACTTGTTTGTAAATGATTTCTAATTACTTCTTCAATTAAAATTGATTTTTACTGTAAAATGCATTCCTCCAACAATTTGCTTTTTTTTTTTTTTTCTCTTCTTCTCCCTCCAGCATAAGGAGGTCTTATTTTCTCTAACATCTTGTCATTTGGTATCATCCTTGTACTACAGCTTTTCCTTTTTCTGCTATGTCACTAGTGCTGTATGACTGCTTTTGGGACTGCTATATAAATCAGGAGGTAGCCAGCTTTGTCATCTAAGGAAATGTTGCACCTAATTGCATACAATCTTTCTCTTTCATGTATGCACATGTATGAATTCACTGAGGCAATAGAGATATAGGAATTCTATGAAATTATTTTTCATACTTGCTTTCATGTTTATTCTGTAAGCAGTGGAGTGGTTGTAATGCTTCTGTCTTCTGTTCTGTTAGATTTGTCTTTTTCAAAATTGTGATACAATGTCAATGAGATAAAATTAATAAAATCAGTGATGGCAAAATCTAGATCCCTATTTAAAGAGGAAGTTTCTTTGAAATTTGTGTTCTATTCTATCTTTTCCTGATTTTGAGATGCATTTTCACTATATTTTTTTTCAGAGATTTTTAAATAGTAAAAACTGAGTTCAAAATGTTATACATTAAAATACAAGTGAAACAAGTCTCTGAGATTTTGGAAAGAAAACTGAGTCTGTGTTTGGTGTGTGGCTGGTGTCATTTATTTAAAAAGCTTTCCTGTTTTTCCTTCTGGTTGATGCTCCTATGTCCAGGTACAGCACATTTCTTGACTAGGTTTTTAAACACACAGTCAATATAAGTCACTTCAGAGCATGTTATTAGAGCTGCTTCTTGCCTCTGGCTGGTGTCCCAGAAGAAGACGATAAATTATTCGCTTATGCTACAGAAGGTGAAAAAAAATCAATGTTCAAAACTTCCGTGGTCAGCTTTACTCAGGACAACTAAACTCTACAGTGACAAAATACTGAAGATGTCATCAATAAAGTAAATTATTGCTGTGAACAACTAAGAATCATGAACTGCCTTGCAGCATGTTGTAGAATATGAAGAAAAGTTTTGGAGAATTAAGTTGCAAACTCTAGCGATTTTGAACTCTAAGACCAAGGTGAGATTCGCCTTTAAAAGCCAATGCTAGAGCATAAAATTAATTTTTTACAAGCAGGAAACTTGCACAGGCAGTTTTGGGATCAAGTACTGTGATTTTTGTCTCTTCTGAAGCCTGCTGGTGAAAAGAACAGGTTACTGTGCCCTAGCCACTACAAAAGCAATAATTAGACACAGTTATATGAATGTATTACGAGAATTTGAATTCATAGAGCATTTCATGTACTTATTCATGTCTAGTACTGGATTTCAGAAAGCAAAATAATTATGCTATGCCAGTTTCACATTCACATATTGTATATAGGGGCATAAGAATAAACCAAGTTCATGTACTACCCATTAGGTTGACCCATCCTGAATGTAACTCCCATGTTGATGAGCAAGGAATGATGCCCCAGACTGTTTTCTTTCAGATACCCCATCTCCCTAAGTACAGGTACCAGGACTCTCTATAAATGGTCCCAATATCATTTGCTACAAAAACCAAATGGGTATTGTTTGAGATGTCCTCAACACTCCTGCAGTCCAAGACAGTCCCAGGGTTAGCAGGAAGTGTGCTAGTTTTGAAGGATTTCCAGGGCCAGTGGTGTAAGAGGAAGGTAGCTGCAGCCAGTGAGTACTACTTATTGAAGGGATAGCCTTGTGTACATCATCAGCTGCAAAACTTGTCAGCAATTGAACAGGTCAATTATGTGTTCAGATTAAATCTGAAAGAAAACCCACACTGTTTTAAATAAAAATTCCAAACAGTAATATCATTACTTGGGGATATAAAGACAAGGTATAAACTTCAAAGTGAGATTGTTTACTTAAATCAAGAACAACGATTATCTGACTTACATCCGAGGACAGCTTTCTCCTGCTACAGAGATGAATTAGATGATATTTTTCTCATCTCAAGATTTTGCAATTTACAACAACCCACTTAAACAGAATAAAATGCCCTTGGTGGGTTAGTAATATAGAGCAGAACAGTTAATCACACAAGTGTTAATTTTATGCAGTAACTGAAAAGCTTTGGATTACTTACCCTATAGAAATATCTTGAGATAAAAATATTGAGATAAAAGCGTGGCTGATATGCTTAGTGTGAAGCATGAGAAAAGTTGCTTCTCAGAACAATTTTAACTTGCAAGGAACATGTGTCTTTGGTTCAGGTGCAGGGCTGAATGTACACCAGGAAATGACCAAGGCGAGATCAAAATCTACCCTGGGTAAAGTAAAAACACAGACAGAGGTTAGAGGAGGGAGAATGTGATTCTTGTAATCTGCTGTTTAGTTTTAATTGAGAGAGATTTTTTTGTTCATAGTGAGAAGTGCATCAGCAAAAGAGGATCACTGTTACATCCTATCCTGGCATTAATCTGACGGATATTGGGAATTTGAGTAGCAAGAGATGAGTGTGTTGCTTTGGTAAAAGTCTGAACTCATGTGAAAGGAGGGAAGTAAAATGTCTGCAATCAGGAAGCCAGAAGGATGATCTTGATAACTCTGTGCTAAACTGCTAGTCAGTCTGTGAGTTTTACAGGTAAAATAGAATGGTATTCTTAACATCAAAAATGTTTTACTTCTGAACTGATTTAATTGATTGGAAATTAAGCAAACTATTTAGTCCTTTCAGGATTTACTAATCAAGGAAGGAAAAGGAAAACTTGTTTTGGACCTAGTTGTCAGATTCTTTATCCCAATCCAATATCGGATTTGAGGTGATAGAGCGATATATCAATGCATTAGTAAATACAGTCTCTAGAATTTAATTGTTGTTCCTACCTGTCAGGAACATCCGCACAACAGCCTTCACATTTTGGATGCTGAAAAATTGCCTTCCAATGACTTCCAGAGACACCTTTGAAAAACTGTGCTCTTTGTGTTTTCTCAACCTCTGATTTTCTCATGGAATATCCCAGCAATCTTTTGGAAGAACAAGGAGTTCAGAAATGGAGTAATGATGGGAAGATAAAATATAATTTTACAAAGAGGAGCTGAATAGTAATCACTGACTGAAAAAGATTATTATATTTAGGAATTTTGCCAGTACATAGGTAAACATATATATATATATATAAAATTATTATTATTATTATGTGTGTGTGCATCTAAAATTCTGGATATGGCAAAGATTTCGCATTTGTTTAAGCTAGAGCAGAAGAGTTGCTGGGGAAATCTGGCTTGGTTTCAGTACTGATGTTTTTTTTCAAATTCTTTTAGGAGTTTTAAATCTGTATTTTTAATCTGCTTCTCTCTTTCTGTTCTGCAGTAACTATGGTCAGTGCTTATCAGTGTGGAGGAATCATTTGTCATGCTCAGTTTCTCTGGTTTTAATAGAAATTTTATGGTTTTGTCAGTTTTACAGTTCATTAAGAGTTATATAAACTTCAGAGTACATGATGTCCTGTCCCACTGAATTATTTTGGTTTAGTTTGTTCTTCTATGTCTCTTTGTGACAGCACTTTAACTGTGTTTTGGGCAAGTCACATCCCCAGTATCCTCCATATCAAAGCCTCATCCAGATGAGTAGTTATATACTACTCATAAACTTCTCTGGACTCGGAAAACATTTAGACTCTGTACATGAGATTTCATTGCTAAATATCTGGTTTTCTTGGTGTATCCTGCAGACAAGCATGGGATTTCTGGTTGCATGTCAGAACTATCAAAACCATTATTTTTGCTGAACCCAGTAAGGATCTGGAAATCCTATGTCAGTACATAAAAATTACAGACAGCATTTCTGAGCTAGAAAAACAAAAGATATGTGAGCCCTATTCAGCTAGCTGTCCTTAGCCGTTCATAGGAAGATGCAAACTCTTCACTCCTCACCTAGATTAAGTTCAATCCCCAGGTATTCCAAAGACTTTCAGTTCTTTGGACACAAGTACAAGAGAAGAGACACAAGCCTCCAAAGCAGATGCAGTGGAACTATTTGAGCTGCTAATGATTGTAGCACTGGGGAAATATTGAAGTCTTCATATTCAGAGGCTGGATCATATGCTGAGGCTAAGTATCCCAAAGAGTGTTTGGTTTAGCTGAGTGAAATGACAGTCCCAAAAAGGGACAGGGAAAAAGTGAGAAGCCTGTCACTTCAGAAAGATGAGTTGTTTCTGTGAGGGAAATCCACTATGTGTTCTGTAGTAAGAGTTTCTTCCTCACTTCTGAATTTTTCTCAGTAGTTTTGACTCTTCACTTGCATCAAGTCTCTTTAATGCCCCCATCTGTGAACAAACATATCTGATATTAATGCTGGGCATAGAGCCCACATGAGTGAGAAGGAATGAAGTAAGGAGAAAAAGGTGCAGGGTAATTATAGGTGTGTTTAAAATCTGGATAATCCAGGAGCCTTTTTTTCTTTGCTTTTATAATCCAAATATTGTTGTATTTGAAAGAAAGATGTCATACAAAGCAGGGGAAAACAAATACTGAGGTTTACCATATAGTACACTGGGAATCAAGCTGTGCTGAGAAGCAATGTCTGTCCAATACTGCACTACGAAAAGAAATAATTAGATGGCATTGCAAATCTATGCACTTTGGTTGCATTTTATTAGCCATTTGAGTCCTGACGTGCAGTTATTGAGACGTATCTGTATAATGACAATACAAATTCACTATGCAAACAGTATGAAAGCTGACATATAGAAAAATAATTATATATATATATGGAATATGGTAATGGAGGGCTACAGACTATTCAGAAGAGATAGGTTAGGAAAGAGGGGTGGGGGTGTTGCCCCCTATGTTAGAAAATGGATATACTGTGAGGAACTGATTCTGGGTAACAAGCATGAACAAGTTGAGAGTTTGTGAGTTAAACTTACAGATCAGGCAAACGAAGGCCAACTTGTGGTTGGGGTCTACTATCGGCCACCTGACCACTTGGAGCCTGTTGATGAAGCCCTCTTGCTTCAGCTACAGGAAGCTTTGAGCTCACTGGCCCTCATCGTGGTGGGGGTTTTTAACTACCTGGACATCTGCTGGAAGAGCAACGCAGCAGGATGTAGGTAGTCCAGGAGACTCCTGGAGTTTATGGATGACAACTTTCTGGCACAGGTTCTAGACAAACCAATGAGGGATAAAGCACTGCTAGACCTGGTGCTAACTAACGAAGAAGACCTCATTAAAGATGTAGAGATTGGAGGAAGTCTAGGCTGTAGTGACTACACCTTAGTCAAGTTCATAATCACTAGAAGCGTAGGCATGTGTAAGGGACAGAGCCCGATTCTTTGCCTCGTCATGACTGCAGAATAGCAGAAAACACCCCAAACCACAATCCATCAGATAAACAGGGACCCTCGACTGTGACCGTTGTGATAAGCAAAGACCCCAATCTGTGAACTTCACGACAACAGGGGCCTCTGGGAGAGGCCTTATCTCCATAAGACACTGGCTGTGACCCAGCATGTTTTCTGAAATATGGGCCCCAAACTCCTAGGCATGAGCCCAGACCGAAGGTTTTGAGTGACAAGGGGGCAGAAGACCCCTGAAGACCCCCCAAAGAACCACAAAGACCACCAAAAAGACCCCCAAAAGATGGTACTGGGCGTGCGCACCACCGCCTGGTGGTGGGTGCGGTAATTTGTGGAATATGTGGGGTAACTCCCAGAATGTATGGGAGAGCCCAATCAAGGGAGAAGCCCCAGTTGGAGAATTTGCCAGCTCCCAGCCTGCAACCTGCTACCAGCAACCTGCCAGCACCCTGCCAGACACCGGCCAGCTACCTGACCACAAAGAGTCTACCTGCCAGACTGCCGGCCTGCCAGGCTGTCAGACTGCCTGTTTGTATCCTATATAGCTTGTCATTTTCCAGCTTGTTTCTCTGCTTGCCTGCTTGCTTTTTTGCCTTTTACAGTTTTTCTTTGGACATCGACTCTGCAGCTTCGTCTCCACGCCCCCCCAAAAAAGACCTCAACCAGTGGTGGTAACTCTAGTAATCTCCTCCCCTTTTCCTTCTCTCTTTTCCTCTTTTACTTCTGCGTATCTATTTTCAGGCAAATAAACTGTTTGGCTCTTGACTCCATTTTGAGTCTTAATTCTGTTACTGAGTACATAAATGAACCCCACACTGGTCCCTAACTGATTTGTGAAAGCATGGCACAGAGCAAATTAAGGACTTTGAATTTCAGGAAGGCAAATTTCCAGCTACTGAGAGACTTATTGGGTGAGGTCCCCTGGGATACTGTCCTTAGGGACAAAGGAACCTGTCAGAGCTGACAGTTCTTCAAGGATGCTCTTCTTAGAGCACAAGAGATCTGCATCCCTCTATGCAAAAAATCAAGCAGGGCAGGAAGGAGACCAGTGTGGTTGAACAAGGACCTGCTTCTCAAGCTGAGGTGTAAGAATGAAATACACAGGCAGTGGAAGTAGGGACAAGTGGCCTGGGGAGACTACAGGGAAATAGCTAGGAAGTGTAGGAATGGAATCAGGAAGACCAAGGTGCAGATGGAGCTGAACTTGGCAAGGGATGTAAAAAAAAATAATAATGGGTTCTATAACTATATTAATCAGAAAAGGAAGGTCAGGGTGAGTGTTCTCCCTCTGTTGAATAACGAAGGACATTTAGTCATGAAGGACATGGAGAAGGCAGAGCTGCTCAATGAGTTCTTTGCTTCAGTCTTTACTGGCAGCCAAACTTCCCGCAACGACCAGGA
>VWZO01016963.1:34569-52354 GCA_013396975.1 Bucco capensis
GAAGGAAACTCAGGTGTTGCATGGTGATGGTGGGTGGAGGAATGGATGAGAGAGATGAAGAGGTGGTCTGGCTACTGCAAGATGGAGGAGAGCACGCTTTCTACCTCTCGCCATCTCCTTCTCTCTCCCAGAAGCACCAGGGGCTCCCGGCAGTCCTTGCCACAGAAGTTCCTCTCTCCTGGTGTGCTGTACACACTTCTGCCTCGTAGTCCTGTTCCCACTTTTCTACTACTGCTTGCAGCTGTCTCAGGACTCATGGGCTGTGGGCTGCCACCGCTGCTGCTGCTTTGGGACTTACAGGTGTGGGCTGCCACAGGCTGTCTCCGCTCACCGTTCTGAGGTTTGCCGCTGCTTGCTGCTCCGGGGTCTGCTGCTGCCCAGAATCTGGTGGGGTGTGCATCGTTTTCTGTGCTGGGGCCGGCCCTGCTGCTTCTGCCAGCGCAACTCCCGCGGAGCCAGAACCACCAGCGCGGCTCCATGCCAGGCGGGCACCACCAGGCAGGGGTGTGGGTCTCACCACCACTGGCTCAGCTCCATTCCTGCCCGCATGGCCGCACAGTTCAGCCAATGGAAAGGGCTACCTCCCACTGAGGGTTTACAAACAAACACATTAACGGTCGGGGGGTGAAAGGGGAAAAGATGGATACCTCTGGTAATTTACATACCCTATGACAGGTGGATAAGAAATTGGCTGGACGGATGCAACCAGAGAGTTGTGGTCAAGGCTCTTTGTCTTGGTGGAGATCAGTGACGAGTGGTGTGCCTCAGGGCTCTGTCTTGGGACTGGTGCTCTTCAATGTCTTCATTAATGACCTAGACATGGGTATCAAGTGCACCCTCAGTAAGTTTGCAGATGGCACGAAGCTGAGTGGTGTGGTTGATGGGCCAGAAGGGCAGGATATCATCCATGGGGACCTGGACAAACTCGAAGAGAACAAAATGAAGTTTAATAAGTCGAAGTGTAAGGGCCTGCATCTGGGAAGGAGTAATCCTAGATATGAGTACAGACTGGGTGAGGAACTCATTGAAAGCAGCCATGCAGAGAAGGACTTGGGGGTCATGATAGATGAAAAGCTGGATATGAGCCAGCAATGTATACCCACAGCCCAGAAAGCCAACCTCATGCTGGTCTGCATCAGGAGAGGCGCAACCAGCAGGTCTAGGGAGGTGATTCTGTCTCTCTACTCTGCCCGCTTGAGAACCCACCTGGAGTACTGCATCCAGTTCTGGGGTCCTCAGCATGAAAAGATGTGGACCTTTTGGACCAGGTCCAGAGGAGGGTCACAAATATGAGCAAAGGACTAGAGAACCTCTGCTATGAAGACAGGCTGAAGGGGTTGGGGTTGTTCAGCCTGGAAAAGAGAAGGCTTTGAGGGGATCTTACAGCTGTCTTTCAGTACCTAAAGAGGGATTATAAGATAGAATGGGAGAGACTTTTCAGCTGGTCTGATTGTAACATGACAAGGGGGAATGGTCATAAGCTGAAAGAGGAGAAATTTAGATTGGAGAATAGAAGTAAGTTCTTTACCTGGAGGGTGGTTAGGCACTGGAACAGTTTGCCCAGAGAGGTTGTGGATGTCCCATCCCTGGCAGTTTTCAGGGCCAGGCTGGATGTAGCCCTGGGCAACCAGGTCTAGTGTGTGGCATCCCTGCTCATGGCAGGGGGTTGGAACTAGATGATCTCTAAGGTCCATTCCAACCTTGGCCATTCTATGATTCTGTGATAAGCAAAAGAGTTGTCGACTGAACAAAAAAAAAAATTCCAGTTTGGATTTCTGTGTTTGAGGGATTACATTTTCTCCCTCGACTAAATAAATACTTATTGTCATTCTCTTTCTTGTTTCTTTTATTATTATTTTATTTTTGTACATTCATGAATTAATTCATAGATAATGCAGATATTTGGGTTTCTTTTTCATTTGTTCTTTTAGCAATGGTTTTTTAATTGTCTAAAACTTTTTAAAAAGTTACTGCATTACTTTATGAATAAGCACAATGAGAAAATCTAGTTTTTATCTGAAGACAACATCTATTAAACTTGAGTGTCCTGTAACTCTGGCCTGGCTGTGTTTGTTATTTTGTTTCATAACCTGGTTATTGTTTCAAGAAAAAGAATAAACTGAAGTTATAATATTTAATCTTCATTGCAGGTAAATTAAAAAAAACAACAGTAAAATCTGATTACCACTATTACAGCAAGTTACCTTGATGTTATCAACAAAGTATGCAACCGTGGCTCCAAGACAAAAATAATTAATTCTTTTTTTCTTTTAGGATGTGGATTTTTGTCAACATCTATTTGAAAGGGAATTACAAAATGAAAGCAACTGAACTTTCCACTGATATGGATTATATGACATGCTAAAACTGATATTTTCAATGATGTTAATGGAATACTAGATGGTCTGGGTTACTCAAAAGTGGTTAACTGAATAATTATTTAACATGATGTCTTACCAGGTGGTAAGTGCTCAAGCATATAGTAGTAGATAGTACAGCTTACAGCTTTGAACTGTTGAGAGGAAAAAAAGGGACTGGAAGCCCATTGTGTTGCAAATTATGTATGAGATTATACAGCAATACTTCTGATAAATAGTAATAACCTTGATAAAAGATGTTATCTTTTTGCAAAGAATGTGTAATAATGAATGAATTGGGGACTAGGCCACCAGCAATAGTTGCTGCCTTGTTCTGTTCCCGTCTTGTTGGATGTCATTCCATAGCTTCCACAGCCAGACTTCCGGTAAATAAAGTGTAACTTCTCATGGATTTATGATAGTGATGTATAACTAGGGCTGATGCTGAGTATTTGTCTTTCCCAGTCTGCTTTGTCTTTCTTTAAGTGGTGTGATTTAGTTCATGTTTGAGTAACAGAAGAGAAGGGAGAAGAAACTACTTTGGTATTAATGTTCTCCAAAACACATTGAAAGCAGAAAAATGTCCCAAATTCCCACAATTTTAATTTCATAGATCCATAGTTGAGCTACTTAAGACTATAAGAACATGGCCTGGCAAAACCTTTGTATTTTTCTGCTATAAACTAAGCATAAATTCAGTGGTAGATGACAGATTACTTCATATACCATGCAAGCAAGCCTAGACAATAGCTTTAGCCATGACTGATTGCCTAGCTGTAACCCACTTTATGTTAAATGTATTCTTGCTGTTCAATTCCACAACTGTAATTTTGTTCTTCTGCACCGCTCAGCCCTCTGTGGACTAACCAGGTTCCTTCAGTAATGATTTCTTTTCTATTGTATTGTTTTCTGCATAATCAAGTTGGTAGGTAGGGGTTTAGGTGACACAGCCATCTGTCAAGTTCATTTGCTCTGAAAATGCAAGAAATAATGGCCTCTACAACTTGGGGCTATCTGTTATAAAGGAAGAATATCAGCTTTTACCCTGCACCATCTTCTCATCTCTTCAAATTATCATTTTTTCTACTTTCTATATAAAATACATAAGGTTCTCTTGACATGACTGATTGGTGAAAAAGAAAGCTATCACATGTCCACCTTGTATTGCAATTTATGCAAGCAATCAAATTAAGGAGAAGCAGCTAACATCCAGGCTAATATGCCTGTGTGAAACTAAAGAGACTGTTACAGATTGCTCCACTTAAGTGTTAGCATTGCTGGTTCTCTGACATGATAACTATTTCCTCCTTGAAGTTTGTATAATGTGTAAATGTAAGGGAGTTTGCATGCCACAAAGGAAAGGGAAAACAGTTATTCATTTTTCCTCCTCTAGAATAAAATGCTCATAATAATTCTTATAAGGAGCCTTTATCAAATTGTATCTGTTTGCTGAAATGACATGCACTTGATGGGGAAAAAACAAAAAGCTTCCTATGGGTTCTCCAGGTTTTTCAGATATAGTGTAAGAAGGCTGGGATAATCCAGGAATGCTCCCGCTTTTCTGTGCATGTGTGTGGAGGGGGAAGACTTGTTCATACAGCATAAGAACCTTTATCTAACTTTACACCTGCAGAGGTGGAAAAATTTTGGTTACTCTTGGTCGTAGCCATCTTGACATTAGACCCATTCATTATTACCCCAATTAAAATGCCCTCCTATTCAGCTTAGAACTCCAACGGCTTGGTTAGAAGTAAAACTTCCAGATGCCATTAAATGGTACTAGTGAAACAGAATTTTCTATGTCAATGAAAACATAATTAAGTGGAACATCACACTTTTATCACACTTCTACCAAACCAATTGTTCAGGGCCATCAACATGAGATAAGATTTTCCGCTGGATGAGAGATTCCCTGACAAGGGAACAAGAACTGAACTGTTATTCACAAGTTACATAATGAAACTGAACAGCAGGTGTAAAAAGTGATTAACCCATTAACAAAAGTAGCAGGCATTAGTAGCCACCTACTGAATATTTCCAAAATATTAGGTCACTCATAAACCCTATATGAAAAGTAGACAAAATAACAAAATAGAGATTGAAAAGAAGATATGCTGCATTCTGTTTCTGCCCTGTGCTCCAGAACTTGATATCCATTGTATTGGTTTTGTGTAATGCATTTCATGTAGACTTGAAATGCTCCTTTGGTCTTGTTGATTGAGCTCTTTAAACAGTGTTCTAACTGTGTTTGTCATAGACATGGGGCATGGAATGCCATGCCGATCCCACAAAGAATTAATTGTTCTATCCAAGATTGCATCTACTGCAGGTTTCATGTGCTATTGCATCACAGAATAATATTTTCTGACTCAGGTAAGTATACCATTTCTTTCTGGGGTCAGATTTTAAGCTTCTCTGAGCTTCATTTGACTTGAACACTACACACTGTGTTTTGTATTTATAATCAATTTCAAATGTGATTTTGAAAGTAAAATGAAATGTGATTAACTTAAACTGTTGAAATCTGGGCTAGATGCATGTTTCTCTTTTGAATTTTCAGGGAAATGCCTTTTGCACCTTTGACCAGCCATAATGCCTCAGACGTGTTGGTGTTTTTCTGAAAATCATTACCACTGGCTAGGCAAAAATGCAGGTACTTCATTTAGTGCCAAGCTTTATTTGAGTATTCTAAATTTTGAAGTATAATTGATCTCACAGAATATGAGGTAACCAGCAGTAAGGTCACGGGCAGAAGTGAACGTCCACTATCACAGTGTTAAATAAATGAACTTGGGAATGGAAAAGGAACAGCACCAAGTATGTGTAAATATCTCAAATCTCCTATGAACTCTTTTTGCCTGCAACTTACAGGAAACACTTTAAAGGTGGCTAATATTTCTACAGTGGACCATGTCATACTAATCCCGTTGGTCAGAAATTTTAGTTGAAGTTGTCATTTGAATTTTACAGTTTATGCTACAAATATTTGGAGAAAAATAACATGTAAGTGATATGACACAGTTAAAATGAAAATCATAGAACCATAGAATGATTTTGGTTGGAAAGGACCTTAATTCCAATCCTTAGTTCCAATCCCCCTGCCATAGGCATCTCTGTCTCCCACTAGACCAGGTTGCTCAGAACCCCATCCAATCTGGCCTTGAGCACTTCTGGGGAGGGAACATCCACAACTTCTCTGGGCAACCTGTTCCAGTGTCTCACCACCCTCACAGTAATTAATTTCTTCCTTATATCTAATCTAAATCTGCTGTCTTTCAGTTTGAAACCATTACCCTTCATCTTATCATCACACTCCCTGATAAAGAGTCCCTCTTTCCTATAGGCCTACTTTAAGAACTTGAAAACTGCAAGAAGTTCTCTTTGGAGCCTTCTCCAGGCTTAATCTTCCTGGGCCTCATCTGCTTGATCTTCCTGGTTGGGTGGCCTGTAGCAGACCCAAGCAATAAAGCCCCCTGCCCTTCCTTTAATCCTAACCCATAAAGATAATAATTTTAGCGTGAAAATGTGTTATCGTCATCTTTTTTTTTGGTACACTATGAAACACACAGAGACATGTACACATTCTGCTCCCATCTAATAGTTATACTCAGTATAACACAAATTAGCTATAAACAGAGGCACCTTCTGTCAGAATTTCTTTGCCTCAGTTATTAAAAGAAATTTAAAAAGAGAGGAAAAAGACCTAGGCTTAAAGTGATAGGAACTACATCTGGGCTAAAACTGCCTCAGAAAAACAGAATCAAGTGTTAAAGTACTACAAAGAAACTAGCAATGCCTGCAGAACAAATACCTTTTATGTGTAGATTGTATTATGTTGCTCATACTAAAGTGGCTGGTAGACAAGCTTGCAGTGGGGATCTTTAAGAAGCAGAAACAGCCAGTTGAAGGAGCAATAAATGAAAGACAAAGTGTAACTCTGGATTAGTTATCTGGCAATTAGTTGTTTAGGATTAGTGGTTTAGGAATAGGTAGTAGAGTTCTACACTGCACAAAACATGACTCCCATGAATCAGCAAGTAGCTGAGGATAAGCACTCACATTCTCATTGCCTTGCCTTCAGCTGCCTGGGTAGATATACTGACAGGTCAGGTGAAATAGTGAAATAGGTCAGGAATCGAAGTGGCTTTATGAAACAGCAGGGATGCCGACCTACGTGTGTGGATGCAGATTGTCCAGAAATGCTGACACCTTTCCACTCTCCATGAAGACAATCCTTTGCTTGACCTCAACATCCACAAAGCTCAACCTGCCTGTTCAGGCTATTTATACTTTCACAGGCAAAACTGTACACCTAATCTCAGACTTTTACTTTCCAGATTGCTGAAAATCATAGATGTGAGATTTGGAGTTTTTTAAATATTTTTATATGAAATAATTCCAAACCCTTTTCTCCTTGTTAAATGTAGAATTTAATTTAGTCACAAAAATATTGGATATGGCATAAGACTCTGTAACTACACTGAAAGAAAAAGTGCTTGGTATTTCCTGACTTAGAATGATTTTGCTATTAATACTTCATTCAGATGTTGGTGCACCATCATTTTCTCAGTATTAGCTAAAATAAATTATTGAGACAGCTAGGGTACTAGGGTACTAGGAAGGCTTCCACTCCACCCACAAAAATGCATAACGGTTGTATGTTGGGGATATATGGACTAGATCCCCAAATTCAAGTTCTGACTATAAGGCTTATAATTTTAAAGAAGTTTTAACCTAGATAGAATTTAAAAGGTTATGGTAACTATTCTGTAGCCAGCAGCTGGTATCAGATCTAAGCTATTATAAGAACCTAACACTTACTTTGTTCTTAAATAGAATACCTACATTCTTCCCAGTAACTTCTGAAAAATTTTAGTAAATACAACTTCAAATATTTAATACAAACATGACATATATAGCATATGTGGATCAGTGCATAGACGTGTTTTTCTGAGGCCTCACAAAACATTTATGAACATTGCAAGAATTCATCCCCTTTATACCAGTATCAATTCCCTAGCCACAACTGTTTTATTATACTATCTGTTAGCAAATGTAAAGCTAATATTTGCTAATAGCATACTTTCAGTGATATAATTATCACATATCATTTTGATATTCTATTAGAATTTTTTATGTGAATGGAAGTAGCTCAAGGCAGACAGTGTGACCATAAAAAAATATATACTCTGAAATAATTAAACACAGCGAGACCCCTATCCAGTACTCTAAGTGAAGAAAAACCTTGGTTTTGCCCTTCCTTCATGACATATCTGTACTTAGAAGGATGCTTAGGGCCTCTGGGACAAATAATCTAGCTGAGTGAGACACTAGATGTTATATTTCAGAGAAAAAAAGTTTTTTTTTTCTGTAATGGAATGAAAGGAAAACGTATTATTAACTATTTTTTCTTAAAACGATTGAAATATTTTGCTTCAGTTTTATTTTTATAATAATATATGACATAAAATAAAGGTAAAGAAATGAACTTAAAATTGGCAATTTTCACTTTCAGAATAACATATTTCAAAGTTTGTTTTAGTTTCTTTCTTTCAATGCAGAATGTCATGAAGAAAAATATGCCATAAAACACCATCTTTTGATGAATTTGTAAATAGGAGTTACAGAGTTTGCCTTTCACAGTTTCAAATTTCCATTAAAATCTCAGAAGGGAGAATTTTGCAATTTTTTATGCCTTATTTCAAGAAAGTTATGTAAATGTATGTTGTGGGGAAGAATATTTTTGACCAGTTCTATTTGAAACTTAGGACCTTCTGACTCTCAGCACAGAGTTCTGTCCTTCAAGCAAAAGTAATTTCTAGTGTAGTAAGCTGTGGCTTTCTATGTGACCCACCTTCAAAGAGGAATTTTCTCAATGAGTTTTAGAACTATTTTCTGAACATCAGATGTGTGGGCTTGTGCACAAATCTTAACATTTCAAGAGTGACATTCAATTGTCTTTTTCTAAATAGGAGGTTAAATGTATTGGCAGACATGGAATGTAGTTCAGCATGCCCTTCTGCTCCAGAGGGAAGATGTTACTGGTCACTGAGTAGGTGGCATGTTGCTTCTGTGCAGTACAGCAGCTCCCGACTCTGTTGACTTCAAAATTCAATGAGAAGCAGGAGATGGGATCTGCTGCCTTTCTCAGGAAGCCAAGGCTTCCTGCCCTATTGTGTTCAAGAGAATATCTATCTGTGGGTGGTTTCTGGGTCTGCTTGTGGATATAGCACCTCAGCTATGTTTTGTTAGCACCTGAATTTAGAAAGGGAGAATCTGAGATTTTCTGTTTCTAGGTATGTGACCAACCATGTTACACTTCCTCAGATTTATGAAATGGACAGTGGAATCTCACCTGGTTCCTGACATAAGAGTATTACATTCTTTACAATAACAAAGTTACAAATTGCTGTCAACTACAAGCAGTCAATAGAATCGCAGACTGACAACAGGAAGTCACCTGCTGACTTCCCTTCTGATAGCTTTACTACTGAGCCAAATGTTACTCCCCAAATCAGTCAGGTCAATACTTTTCTACCTTCTAGACTAGGTGTAGAAACAGAGCATGCTCAGTGAAATTGGTATTTAGAGTAAAATTCTCACAGAGCAGAAAGCTGGAGATTTAAGAAACAGACCTCTAGAAATCAAATGAACACATATTTTTATGATATCAAGAAGTGGCTAATTTTGATGACAGTAGAAGACACTTCTCTGGCAAGTGTCCAATTTGAGCCCAGTCACTGTAGGTTAAAGATGCTAAACCTATATAAGAAACAGAGATTAAAAAACAAACAAACAAATAAACAAAACAAAACAAAACACAAAAAAAGGCCACTGAATGAATTTTGAGCCATGGTTCTAAAGTTTATATTTTCATTCCATGAAAATTCAGCTAATGCAGAATAAGTATCATGAAAAATAAAAACACTTAAATTCAATGACATTAAAAAAAGCAATCATGTTATGGAGTTTTACTGACTTCATTTCCAGCTCTGCATATATGTAAATGACAGTTTGAATCCTATAAGTAAAAATAAATAGGTCTGAAACATATACAGTAACTTTAATATAAATTTCCCTTTCTCTTCATGTCGCAGTCTCTTTATACCATTTTTAAAAATTGTAACAGCTTTATATTTCTCCTCTATATTTTATTTTATGAAGCAGTCTTTAATCTTTCTTTCTACAAAAAGGTTAGCTGCAAGCAGTATTTTATAAATTACTGTTTTATAGAAAAAGCAATAGTGAGAAAGAGAGAAGATAAATTTCATAAACCTCTGCGTAAAAATAAGTCTCTGCCATTACTAAGACTTATTAAAGATCCTGGCTAAAAAGCCTACCTGTGATAAGCTGATATCCTATACTAATCCACTTCTCACTGTCCTGTATGTTTTATTTGTGAGAGAATTGTTTTGTATTGTTTGACTGTTAAAATATAATATTATTTTGGTGTCACTATTTAAATTTTTCCAATAGAACACTGCATGAAAACATTGACTTTCAGAGACTGGGAAACGTCGGTCCACCAGCACCATATAAAGAAAAAAAAATTCAGTTCATTCCAGTGTTCTGCTTCAGATGAAATTCCCCTTGCTTTAAAGGAATGTTTACCAGTATAGCAAACAATATTGCAAGTGAAGTTTGTTGCCTTATTTTATTTTTTAAAATATAGATTTTATTTTCTTTTAATGTTGGCACAGATTATTTTCTCTGAAGTTTCCTATAGCCTGTGCCAGATTTTTGCCTGATTTCCTCTTATTTCAACTAGGTTTCCCTGCTTTTTTTGTCACTTAAAAAATACCAAGATCTTTCCTTTCAGATGTTTTAGAAGCTTTGCGTTTTGGAAAAGAGCTGGACTGCAAATTCAGCTTCAATTAGTGGGATTTGGACAAGCTGTGATAAATAGCAGCATGTTCTAAATCTTCATTTTGCATATGTGGAATACAACATCTCATTTGATCAAATAATATTCTGCCTCCCCATAGATTGGAGTGCTGAGCACATTATTAAAAAAATATTCCCACAGAATGACCCTATAGTTTTCTGCTGGTGTCTGTGGACTGAAGCTCTGTTAGAAACCGGAACAGAGTTCAGGAATTTTGCTCACATGTTCTGTCAGTGCTAAGAATTTACTCTACTTGTATTGTATGGCTAGGCTTCATGAATGAAGATCCANCCTTGTTGTGGAAAAGCATTATAGATACAGGCTGCAATAAAAGGCACTGATGAAGAGCATGGGTGGAGCCCTCCCTGGATCTTCGTTCGCAAAGCCTAGCCACGACAACAAGGGTCAAATTAATTTTTCTTTTTAAAAGCACAAGCCTACAAAATATGTAACCAAGCTCCTAGAATGAAGAAACAAACAACCTATATAGCTCTTATATGCCCTTTATATCAATTATTTAGTAAGGGATCAATTTAAATAGAAAGTTGTCATGTTTCAGATAGTTACAATTAATGGAAAGTATGAAAAATGCATTGGCACAAAGCTTTTTGTGAATGTTATCATAAAAATGATGCCAAAGGAGCCTGATCTAAGCCTAGAAAAGACCTAATAGTTCACAAAAAATATTTGTAAGAGAGAAATAGTTGCTGTGAACACATTGAGACATTTTAATTTTTTTTACTGGGCAGAAGAAAAACACATTTCTGATTGCAGAGCCCCGAGAATATCTATTTTTTTTCATTGAGAAAAATCAATAACTTTTTTTTGAAGGATTAAGGCACAGAATATGATCATTTCTTTTTGTACAACAGGGTTGTTATACCGTCAAAACATGCCAAAACATCTTGGGGAGAGAGGCAGAATCTATTAAGAAAATCATTCATTTCTCTTGGCATAACTCTCAATAGCAAAAGATGCACAATTGTCAGATTATTTTATTTTCCTCACATATTTAGTCGAAGTTGGGTCATACCCATACAGCCTGATAATCTCCCACCTGTAGAGTATTAATACAGTGTATAGAACGGTAGATTTATGGCTTGTTCCAAAGACAAGCATGAAACTATATCTTTTCTTTTTACTGAGAAGGCCTCTGCATGAGATGAACTAATACATTATTGTAGCCTAACATACTTGTTAGCTATTTTCCTTTCCTGAATTAAAAAATTGAATTATATACACTCAGTCCAGTTACTGAACCTGTAAAGTTTATTAAAGTTTATCGACCATGTGTATACACTTCAGGATTTAGGTTCAATTGCTTCTTTCAAGCTGGAACATTGAATTAAGATGCAGTGCCTTGCTGTGGCTCTCATGGACTCCAACTGAGCTACAGGTAGCAAAAGTCTCCTTCAATTAGACATAATCATCACTCACAGTCAATAATTGTGCTAAAGGCTGCTTTCAAATCTGTGAGGGATTCGCATTTAATGTACTGATTCAGCTTGTCTGAGCCAAATTCACTGTGTACTGAAACCAAAGCAATTTAGTTCTTGCCTACGGCCTTTTTGGCAGTTCATCTAGTACTGAGCACTGTAAGGACTGTGAGATACAATTTAATCTGAGACATCTGTGCACAGGCAGGACCTTTTCCTTAACACAGAAAGACTAAGTAATGGCTAAGCTGCAGTTTTATGTGAAGAACCAAGTCTTATCTCTCCTCTGAAAAATAAAGCATTTAAGATACAGTAGAAAGGCAAACCAAAAAGTGGGGGGAAAAAAGGAATTAAAAAATCCTTGGATTTATGAAATGAACACTGAGTCTATTGACAGCTTTCCTTGCTCCTAACCACGTAAAGCACTTGAGCCCTGATCCTTGGATTAACCATTTAAAGATATTGTATTTATCATCAGCTGCAGCTGACTGGGAAGATCTTTACTAAATATGAAAGAGACAAGGTTCACTGCTTGTGATTTTTATACAAATATCAAAATTTCCTTTGTATGTATTTTTTCTGACTCATGATATTATTGAGGAAAGTGCTGTAATATTTATCTCCTATATCATCCTGACTCCAAAAAGGCTTGCTATTTCCAGGAAAGGCTTGAAAGTCCTGTAATTGCCACACATAATATTGAATAGGAAATTGTAATGATAGTGAACGAATAGCTGATATTGGCTGCCAAGTTTTACTGACTTAAATCAAGTTTTTACTCTGAGTTTTCACTTAACCATTCTGTGATTTCTACTTGCCGTTTTTCTGAAATTATGAAAAAAAACAACCCTCATTATAATGAAAGCCATTCTTGGATATTTTTTCAAAACCAGTTTCACACCACCTTTGGTTATATGAAAGCAAGTCAGGGAGCTAGCTGGAAAGGGGAAGACAGATCTCTAATCCAGTAATCATTGAGATATTGCTTTTTGTCAGAGGCCTGGATTGTATGAAGCAGGAATCAACACATCCTTCCTCAGCTGATACATGTTTGGCAAAAATGCAACTAAGAAGATAAAGTCCTATCACAAAGAAATGAAAGCACGGTATAAAAGCTTGACTGTTGAATCTGAACTGTAAGTTTGAAGAGCAAGTTGAAGCCTCCACCAGTGCTAATAAAACAGAAGCAAAACCTGTCTGCCATTTCTTTAACTCAGGTTATAAGCACAACCTTCAAAAGTGTACCACAAATTATCTTAGATTTGCATTTTTGGTCAAGATATGATGCCTTGAGTGGAATGTAAGGTAACCAAAATTTCCTGCAACAAACAGAGCAGTCCATTGGCTTGTTTGTATGATATTTTAAAGGATCTAATAAGTTAAGAGTCATTAAATGTGTGAAATGCAGTCCCTGGGTAGCTAATGTAAGTTTCTCAATAGATTTAACCACAAGGATAGGGTCCTGTGATGTTTGGGATTGCAGCTGCATGCCTATGAACATGTACCATTAAATTCAGATGAATGTTCATAGTAAATGATTGCCATATGCAAATGACAGCAGCAGCCCAGGATGTGGACCCAGAACATCTCAGTTGATCTTCACTACTAATCCTCAGAATTACACTTACTTTTAACCTTGCCTCCATCTGGCTGTGAATTTTACACTGCTGGCAGCATAGATGACCAGTTGAAAAGAAGAATAAATAAAATCTTCATCTTAAATATGTTGCCATCCTGCAGGTAGCTTCTGCCTTGAGAAGAATGTCCTGGAAGTTCATAGCATGTGTGGATGTGGATGGACATTTTACATGTGTCCTTATCACAGGAGTCTTGTGCGCTTACCAGAAAGACAAAAACATCCACAGCTATATAAAATTATGTTTATGTCCCTTTGTTGGGTCTGAACCTTAGCACCCTGTGGCAGGCACTGACTTTTTTGTTCTTTATGCTGACTGATGGCCAGATAAAAGATACCTTATTCATGGCTAGACCTGCTGCATATTAAATACATATACTGATCTTGCTTTTTGTTTTGATTACATTATAAATATCCTACAAGGGGACCATGAAAGAATAAAAAAGCTTACTTGCTTCCTTAGATAAAATAAAGGCTGAAAATTAATATATTGCTCTCTGTGCTTTCATTGTCCTTGTTTATTCATCAGGACAGAAATAAATCAGGAACAGAAGAGAGGTTTTTAAGTTCAACAATGAACAGAGTTAGCTCATGAATAAATCTCCCTAAGAAAATTTAGGTTTGAATATTCAAAAGAACAATATGACAGAGAGAGATTCTAAGTCAGCCTGTCTTATGGTATGTTTAAAACCCACCCTAAACACTATCTTGGAATCATCTTAACCAGATGTTTGAAAGCGCACAACATGAATGTCATACCTTATACTTTTTTACCCACAAAATCCGTTCAAAACTTGCCCTCTCAGAAGTGAGTTCCACAAGTGCTGCCCTATAAAGCTGAAATTCCAGGAGAGGATAATTTACATCCAGTAAATTAAAGAAACATTACTGAGGGATTTCCGAGTTCCTAATTTTTGTTGCAGAGCTCTTTAGTGTTTCCTTGTAAAGGTCATCATGCTTGGTTGGATGGTTTCGTATGTAAAAGATGTTTCATAATGCACTATCAACTTCATTTTTCTTAAAATACTTTTTATTAATTTAGCTGTAATGTTTAACCTTTAGGTAATTTGCAGAGCAGTTAATGACCAGCTGGACAGATTGAGTCCCTGAGGTAAAAGTAGCAGCTCTTAATGCTTCAGTCAAAATTTTAAACATTATCTGCTAATGAAATGTGCTAGCAAAAGATCCTTCATACACAGAAATCTTCCCAATATTTTTTTTATTTGCAATAGTAGCTAAAAATTCTATACTGAAGTCAAGGGTCAATTTTATCAGCTCATGAGTGGTATTTGTCATATCAGACCACCTTCTGAGTGTAAGACTAGAGATCTGTGAAACTTATCCATGCAGACAGCTCATGTAGCCTTTCAGTTCTAGTATCTTCTTATATTTTGAGACTATTACTATGAATGTTATCATTGCTAACAGCTAGATTTTATATGGCTTGGAATTGGATGTCAGCTATAGGTAAAACCCAGTCCATGTTGGCCTCCATGTTTCTGAATGCTGACAAAATTCCAGAAGAAAAATGACATCTCAGATTCACTTCATCAGTTTTCTAGGGCTTGCATATCTGTGGTTAGATGTGAAAATTAAAAATTCTTTTATACAGTTGTAAAAAAGGAAGAAGTGAGAAAATCCTTGGGAAAACAATTAATTGAACAGTTTATTCAGTTAATATGAATTTTGTAGAGTAATATGCTCAATGAATGGTATTATATCCATAACAGACCTAGTCAAATACTCAGAGGAAAATTCCCTGAATAATTTATTTAATGAAAAATGATGAAATTCACTGAATAACGTATTCACTGAAGAGTACTCACCTCAAAAATTTTTTCTTAAAAATGTGTAGAAATATTTCAATATGTTAAGGCATTGTCTTTTATCCTACCTTACACTGAAATTCAACACAATTCTGTATTTAACAAAACCCAAATACTAATGATAAGAAATATTTCAAAGCTTCTCTGAGTTTGACATTTTTTTCACGTTTTCTAGAATTTTTCACAAAGTTTAGAAGCCAAAAAAGTCTGTAATCATCTTGAATCCATGTTCAACTTTGCAAAATGTTATGTAATAATTTTCTTACTGAAAGCATAATCCTGATTATACATATATATTTAAATAACAAATGAACAAAGCTATTTTTTAGGTGTTTAACACAGATTTTTATATCCTGTTCATGCTGACAAAGCATGAACAATCTTTACATTTTAAATGCAAAGGCATATTTGATTACAAAATTTAGTGCTTTTGAAGAATCCCATTTGTACCTGTTAGATGTTATATATTAAAGAACTAATTGATCTAGTCTCTTACCCAGCAAAAGAAAATGCAATGCTAGGCAGACACTTAGAGCTTAAGAAAAGAGATACAGGGCATGCCCCAGGTCAATAATGGATAGTGTTTACAGATAAACAGGTCACAAATATTCACTTGAAAATATTAAATTAGTTCTAGATAAGAAGTGACTAGTTCAGTGATAATTAGCTGCATTTTCATGGTGCAAGTAATTTCTGTGATGCCACAGTATCAGTGCTAACACTATCACAAAGATGATAAAGATGAAAGTAGCTAACCTTCAGGTTAACTCTAATTGGAATACCCTTAAATTAGGGAAAATGACATCTAACTTTAATGTGTAATAACACCCTTACCATTTAGGTCAGCTCCTGCTAATTTATTTGTGCACTATGAAGTAAGTATCTGTTATTTTTTTAATTCTCCTGTGTGTTGCATGCTGTAACCTTTAACATTGGATGAAATTTAAGATCCAAACTTTACATTCTTAATGAGAAAATTTTAGCTGAATTACTCACTGTTTTGTCTCTGATTTTTACTTTTTTCTTTGGCATCTCTGGCTTGGAACCCCACATCTGCAATATGCTTTGTGTTTAAATGATTCACTATGAATATTTTATCTATATTAATAGTAGTAACTATACAAATTTTGCTGAACTTGGCAACAAAGCTAGGCCAAATGAAGCAGAAAACATGAAATAAGTTGACTGGTTTCTGGTCAAAAGGAAAAGCTAGTCTCTGCAAGTTTCACTATCCAGTGCTGCAACAACCAGCAATGGAAAGAGATCTATTATGTTGTCTACTCCCACTTTCAAACTGAAATCACTGGTGAATCTTATTAGAGTATGTTATGGCATGATCAAATCATATAACGAAGAAATGCACTCGGGAGTGGAATTCATCTCACCTAACTTGAATTCTCCATATGTTAGAAGTCTAGTCCATCTAGTCTGGTCTAAGTTTTCACCACAGCCAATTAAAAGAGATAGAAAAGGTACACAGACAGTCAGACTAGACCTAGTGTCCAACTTTCTCTTCCTTGTTCTAAAATCATAAGAACTTGGCCTAAAATACTCACTGCTGAATATCCATTCATTAAATGAAACTCTAGTGTCTTCCACAGCTGGCACTGCTCAGTAACTTTCCTGGAAGTCACAAGAGATCCTTGGGAAGGTCAGCCAATTTAGTTATTCTTTAGGCCATAAAGTTGGATGCTTTACCTCACAAAATAAACAAATAAACAATAAAGCACTCTATCCTCTCTCCTGCGACATACAAAATATTTTGTCTTTCACGACCATAATCTACCATCTTTTACTAGAGTGACATAGATCTCCAAAATGTTGAAATTGCTCCATGTGTGACAAAGTAGATGTTGAAATTCCTCATATTTCTCTACAGCTAGGCAATTTACATTTTCAACTCGTGCCATTATTAACATGGTGCTGGAGGGAAGGCAAATATTTTCCACGTAAATATATAAAAATCTCTTCCATTTCCTTTAGAAAGTCATAGAAAGATCAGCAAGTACCTAGTTTAGATCATCAGGAAGACACGGCTGCAATGGGACCCAACATTATTCAAGAGAGGTCTGATGGACAAGTGATGCTGTCTGTTATGAAAAATAATCATGCCATGACACAACACCACTGAGATATAAGAGTTGTCATTTCAATTCATGTTTCTTGAATATGTAAAGTGGTTTGTCCTGGTTTGACCAGAAGCTAGGGTCAAAAGAACAATCTTTTGAGAGGATTTTGCCACAATACCCTCTCTCCCAAAAAAAAGACGGGGACAGCAATAAAAATAAAAAAAGTACTAGGAATGCAGATAGTGAATTTCTAAGAATAGCTTTATCTAAATTTAAATGGTACAAAGGTATGAAAGAGATAAGCAATAAAGAAAAGAAAAAAAATAAGGTGGTTAGTTCAAAGATGGCTTTCGGCTCCTTCCCCCCCCTTTGTAATAACCACAATATCTGACCTTGCCGGCAAAAGCTGGCAGGCTTCCAAACATCCACCCTCCTTATCGCTCCCTCTCTACCTTCAAGAACATCCAGAGGAATTTCAAGAATGCCAGAGGCCCCCCTTTTTCTCTAAAAGGGGGGAGGGGGATGGGGAAGGAAGAGCCGAAGCAGCACAGCAGATCCAAGAGAGAGACAGGAAGC
>VWZO01016963.1:52652-65762 GCA_013396975.1 Bucco capensis
GGGAAAGAAAAATAGCCACTGACTCTTTTCTTTTTTAAAGAAACAGTGTCCAAATTCAAAAGGGAACATGACGTACAATAAATCCTTAGTGTTTTAAATCACTCCATGACAGACTGTTAAGTAATTTAATATTATTTTGTTGTTTTGTCCTCCTGGGAGAAAACAAAGAAATCATTAAATTAGAGCCTCTTGTTTGCTTTTTCCTGAACGGAACATTGTTGTTTCATGAGTGTTTATGTGAATACACCCATACAACATACATACCTACACACATACACACACATACACATGCACAATGCATATATGCTTACTTAAGATTGGTTCTGAATATAATATATACATACATATGTATAATTGTATTAATATGTGTATATGTATGTATATATGTATAAATGCTTTTGAATTAAAACTATACAAGAAACTGCTCTTTAAAAAATGGAAAACAATGCTTCTGAATGTTCAGTCATTGTACGCCATTTCTGTGACTGCAGGCATAAACTGTGTTTTGTTAGGGATTAAAAACTCCAAAAAGATACCTAAGCTGAACCTTGTATTGTTCAGACTAGACTTTGGCAAAACCGGGTTTTACATGTTTACTTTTACCTGCATCTGAGAATAAGTAACATCTTTTTCTGTGATTTTGAAAATTCTATCAAAATATCTGCCAATCACTTGTCAAATTCCATGTTGTCTTTCTTTGATATCAAGATTTCTGTAGCAGTTCTGCTGAGAATAATAACTGCTTATGCATATGTTTGAACATGTGATATAAACAGAGATACTCTGTGTTCAAAGCTCAAAAATGTTTGTCTAATCTGTTTGAAGCTGTTCTTCCCAAAAGGAATATATTTTAATATTCCATAAGATAAAGAAGAGATAAGATACAAAAGACACAAAGGATTACATACCTATACACCTATGCTGACTGACTCCTCAAATTACAGAATGGTGAGCAAACATGTATTACATTGTATCACAAGAAAAGGTCATTGGAACGTGGCATTCATTAATGGTGTTGGAAAAAATTGCGAACTTTATTTCACATCTCACAATATGTTGTGAAAATAAGCACTTAACTAAGTTAAGCAATGTATGAAAACCCAGTGTTATTACACATATTCCATTTGTTTCAACTGGTAAATGAATACTGTGGTCTGGTTTTTGCCTTTCAGAAATGAATGAGAGATTAATTCATAATTAAATATCACCATGTTTTCTATTAAAAACACAAAGATGTGTGAGATGTGTGTATTCAGTTGAGTTCATCAGTGTGCATCGGCATATAAATGTTCAAATTTTTCAGGAAGCATAATGGCAATGCAATAGAAATAATTTTCCAGGACATCTACCTGCAACATTACTTTTGAAATAAAGTGTACTGGAAACTAAGCATCAGGTATAAATGTTATCACTTGCTGAATTGCCAATACTTGCCCTTCATAAATCACAATGTTACTAAATCTGTCATAAGGCAGACAATACAAAAGGCTGTACTGGATCACTAGCTCAGTGACAACATACTTATTAACCATGCCTATTGTTTTCCAAGCATGAGATTCTGCAACTTTAACTGGATTCAGTTGTGTAACCATTAACTGAGTATATTGGAAGATAAATTGTTGGAATCATTAGGGACCTTTGCTATGTAGCTTGACTGGCTTACAATCTGCATTAGAACCTCCTCCTTTTATTATGAGGAAAGTGTTTTATTTATAGCAATAGTTGCTGCATATGTTCTGAAATGATTTATTGTAGTAGACGGGAAAGCAACATTCTGAAATTTTGCCAGAGAATTTTGACTGATATTGATAAGTACATTAAGATAATAAATGTTGAACTGCATCTACCAAATTGGCAAAGTTTTTAGTTATTGCTCTTGCTTTGGTTTTCTGAAAATTATGCATTCTTGTAATACTATCACATTATAAGCAAGACATAAGTACAATGTGTATTTTTTCAAAGAGAATCATAACTCTAGCTAGTAATTTAAAGACTATTTGCAATGATTAGGACTTGTGTTCAAAGAATCATTTGTATTCCATGTACCTCTTTTTATGTCATCTGATGGTGGTTCTTGCTTGTGTAGCCTCCTGATGTGCCTTGCATCTTCCACATGTATATTTTCAAGGGCTGAATTGAGAAACAATTAATTCAATTGTAAGTCAGACCATGTTGCATATTCTAGATTTCTTATGAACCTACTTAATTTAGATAACACAAAGAGAAATTATGTATTAGTACAAATCATGCCTTCTTTGCTCAGTCTACACCTAAATTAAAGTTTCAGCACCATGTCTTTTATAAATTCATGACTGATTGACATTACTCATCAGAAAATTGTTTCCTTCTTTAATTGTAACCCTACGCATGATCATGTAGTTCCTCTAAAGTTTGAATATCTCCATAAAAAAATATAGCTTAAATACAGAATAGGATTAGCTTGTTCAAGGTGCAAAGTTTGTTCTTTACTCCTAACTGGAGGTTCACTGGAAAGACCAGAAGTATAGATATTTTTTGTTCAGTATGAAAAAACCAGACTAAGTAATATACAGTTTCTGATTTTGAGCTTTCCTCCCTGTCCCTTAGCGTCTTTTGGAAATCCAGCAGCTAGACTAGCTTGAGGTGACACTGGGAATACTGATGTTGATATATCATGCTTATCTAGGGTATCAGTCACAGTTTGTACTCTCTAACACAGTTGGAAATGTCTTGCTTGTCAGATGAGTTCTTAAAGCATCCTTGACTGAATTCTCAGTGAGTTAAGGTTGAGGATAGCAATATTAAAGAACCAGAAATAAGCACAATTTCCTGTGAACTAAGATGTAATCTGATTTAAGAAACAGGTCTGATTATAAAAAACAAACAACAAAACAAAAACTCAAAAGAGTCGTTACCACATCTAATTGGTGAGTTTACCATATGTATCATTAGTTCAGTTATTCTGCTTTGTTTGTACTTTCTTTGCAGGACTGGCTTTGGAGAGTCTATCTATATGATAAACTAAGAGTAGAGAATGATAAGAAGAAAAACCCTACTTTTTACATGTTGCATAAAAGCTAAGGGATGGAAGCATTCAAATTATTTAATCTATCAGTATTTTTTTCCAAAAGCATAATATGACAAAAATTATCACACCAGTGGTGTCTCAAGGAATTGCAATGTTATTGGTTTTGCCTACAGTTAATATATGTAGTATTTCTGCCACATATTGCAGCAGCTTGAATCTGAGTCTCAAAAATACTCTGGCTTAGATATTAGTAATTTTATTTACATTTATCACAGCAATATAAATGAGTATATTTTTGGTGTTCTGGAACAGAACTTCAAACAAAAACTTCACGGGCAAACTATTATAAATATTCTTATTTTTCTTACATTTTCTCAGGTTATTACACATCATAACTATAAGAATAGCATTTTGGTTTAGATGTTTCATCTTGTAGATATGTGCCTATTGTGAAATAAGTTGGGAGCCTTAATTGGCAACCCAAGAAATTTCAGGGTGTATATCCAATTATTCATGTTTAGATTTTGATTAAATCTCTGTGATAGTTTTTACCTAGTGTGCTGAATGATGTTCAGTTGAATTTGGTCATTGCCTCCTGCATTATACAGTACATTCCATAGTTATAAATGCAACCATCATATTTATTTTGGCTTCCTAGGATTATTTTGAGATTACCAAAAACATGTTTAGTCCATAGTTTGGGAAGACTGGGCTATATCAGGTGTGTCTGAATTCAGAATTTCAGTAATCAACACAAACAAGTCCTAACATACTTGAAATCAGTAATAATACACACCCCTACACCTCTCCCTCCTCAACTGCAAATGTAATTTCCTTCAGAACTTGCCATGCACACATGGCCAGTAAATGTAGGGTTAGTCATATAAATCATAATTCTGGTAGTCTAATAAATAAGTTAGTATCATAAACTCTGTAACTTGTGATGATCTTAAGGAACCACTGGCAGAAAAGTGCCATGATTTCTTCTCATTTTGTGATATATATCTTAATTTCTAATTTATTTTGATAATGCAATACTTTTAAAAGATGATCCCCAGCATTTAGTTACTCTCTGTACCTTGTCTATTTTATTACTCTTAAAGCCAAAAAAATATTATGACATCCAATACTACCCATTTGGGAAGGAATTTGACTTCGTGCTGGGATTCATTCCTCATAATAACAGGCCTTTTATTAAAGGAACATCCTGGAACACTAAGTAAACAGCAATGTACAAAAGTGCCACAAGGTAAAGAATTCTCTGAAGGTTCCTCTGCAAGCAATTGAGTTGTGGAACTGGCTATCTTTATCCTTGAGACAACATTTATTACTTTCTGAAACCCTCGAGGAATTGTCACTGGATGCTCACTAGGTATTCCTAACTTGTAAACATGGTCACTGTCCTTTAAAAGATTTTGCTTCCTTGCAAAAGCTCAAATCAGTTGAACATGCTCAGGTTTGATCAAATGTCCATTTGAAAACATAGTTTGTCCTTTTCTGTGCACAAAATAATATACCAAGGCATCCTAACTAGAATGTTAGGAGGAAATAGATGGAAAGTAAAAGGCAAAAGACTTCTGTGTTAATATATAAATTGAAAAATTTCAGAGAAAATTACAAAAATCCTTTGTAACTTAAAGTCCTAACTTGCATAAAGCACCACATTCATTCATACTTGGTATCCATTCCTGCACATTGTCTTGGTAAATATTTAATATTTTTGCTTTCCTGGCTAGTGGGAAGGGTTCGTAGCCATGAAATTTGTGTGGTTTAATTGCTAAAGGAATGTAAGACTATTTGTTGAATGAACAAGAACCTTAAGATGTATTTCAGTACATATAAGGGATATCAGCTTCTAGTGCAGAATGGAAGACATTACCAAACTATTTCATGAAAGGCAAGGATTAAGTTAAGCTATGTTTTTTCATTGCTGTAACTGGTGTATTTCATACATAGTATCTCATCAAGGATTACATGCAAACAATAAATCAGCAGCATTGTCATTTTTTTTTTGTTTGTGAGTCTTCATTCACTGAAAAGAACGAAAGCCTCTGGTGAAGCTATCAGCTATAACTAATGCTCTAAATCTTACCTTGCTTCACTAAAACCCACAAAAATGTCCCCAAAACAAAATGTACACTTTCTTGAAGGGTAGTGCCATAGAAAGATAATGATGAAACAAGACTAAAGGAAAGGAAGAATTAAAGAACTTTCTGAATCATATAGTCTCCTGTACTAGGAGATACTACATCAGATAATTAACTACAAACATTATAATTCCATTTTGAAAGCTATTAATTTTTAAAGTCATCATCCTCTGTTGGAAGATTGTTCCAGAACCTTATTTCTTTTATAACTATAAATCTAATTTAAAAAAAAACAAACCAGCCATACACAACTTCATTTAAAGTCCAGTTTATCACAACATTGTCTTTTAACTTAACTTCCTTCTCTTTGTTTTCTTTATATGTTTCTAGATAACACTTACACCAACAAACTCTTTCATTAGCTTAAATAAGGTAAGTTTTACTTTCATCTAAATGATTTCCAATCGCCCTACTAGATTTCTACAGCTGTTTAAATTTCTATACAAGGGGCAGGACTATTCACTTAGCTACACTTCTAAAAATTGAGGCTTAACTCTTCCCAAATGCAGCCTTATCATCTTTATAACAGTGCTTTTTGTTTCAGTTATTCAATATTATGTTTAATGCATCTGTTCTTTAGGATTTTCTGGTTTTCTGCCTCATCTACCAGCCATTTGATTACAATGCTTTTTCTCAACTTCGCAATGGAAAGAATAGCCTATTCACTGATTTTTTTAAGTGTCTATGTTCTCATGGATAGTAATCATTTCTCATTCGGTTTCTTTTTAATATTATTCTTATGAATCATGGCAAGCCCAACACCTGGAAAAACATGCACATATTGTTAGATGTTTTGAATGAACCTCCTCATGCCTTCCTCACAGCACCAGTCCTCAATTAGTGTCTTGTTCATTATCACCTTCAACTTCTTGTTTGGCTGCAGAAGAGTCAGTAAAACAACTTCCTTAGCTTGGTGTAGTAATCCTTCTTGTACTGCACTGAAAATTTTTTACAGTTACACTGCCAAAGAATGATCAGCAGATTGTTTCACACCGTTTGCAGAATCCTTTTCAGCTTCATATGCAGAGTCTTTGAGATTGCTTCTAGCATATGGTCCATGGGCTTTTTTGTTTGCTTGTTTTCTGTCACATATCTGTCAGTTCTTTTAAATGAGAAGTTGCTTATCTATATGTATCTGCCTATTTTTCAGGTTTGTCCAAAACCACAGTTCTCTCCCATACATCCTGCTTCCCAGCTGCAGATTATTTTCCCTTCCCTAGTCCCTGTGACTACTCTGTGTACAAACTAGCACCAGCTCTGGCTAATTCAAGTTCTCTTCCCTGCTTAAGGAGATAGCAGCTCATTTTCAGTGCTGTTTTATCTTAGACCTTAGATCTCTTTCTCTTCTCTTCAGTGCAACATACTTCCTCTTCTATTCTACCTTTGCATTTCTACTTGTCTTCTTCATAGAAGCACTGCTTAGAAGGGACCTCTGGAGATCACCTGTTCCCAGTCAAAGGATGACTACTGCCAATACTAGATCAAATCACCAAGTTTCCAGCCAAGTTTTGAGAAATTTGTAGGTGGGATATTCTACTATATCTTTGGGTACATTTCAGTCTGTCAGTTCAGAGCTTTGCGTATCTCCTCGTTGAGGCTGAGGAGGTTTTGTTTGACCTGACCTAATCAAGCACTTGAAATCACTCTGGACTGAAGCACTACTGCTATACTGTTAATCCCTGTCCTTGTCCCTAGTTTAGTATCATAGGCAAGTTTGCCTTTATTTCAACCATCCAGGCTTTTAGTTAAGCAACTGAACAAGAGAAGCCCTTGTATTGCTTATTGCCTACTAGTTAGATATTAAGCCACTGGTTATTGTCCTTCAAGCCCTGCAGTCTAGCCAATTTTTAACTCATCTTTTTTCGGATGACTTTCTTTTATTTTTTTGGCATTGTGGTCACGTTTCCAAAAATTATGCTTTTTCAAAGCAAAGATATGAACTCATGTTAAGTTTTCTTATGAACTCATGTGATGATATTTTGTTGAGTAACACATAGCAAAAAGAAATCCCATGTCAGCGTTTTGAGGTAGCCCTCTTTCCTAAGAAAAACAACAAAAGGGGAGAAAGAAAAGACTATGCTAATGATCACACAGCTCTTACCTTCTCTGCCAAGAAGATCACAACCGTGGAAAAGCAAATGTTTTGCTCTAATACAAAAGTGATGAGAAGCTGCTGAATATTTGCATGTTCTATTGGATATCAATGCAGCCTGGAAGATGGAAAATAAAAACCTCTACTCCAAGTGTTGCTTCTCATGTATTCCTGCAGTTAGAAAGGCCAACATGTTCAGAAGTCAAAACCAAATAACATACCAGACAAGTGAAATAATTTTTAAGCATTTGTCTTTTCAATATTGTTTTCTCCCTCCCTCTCTGGTTTAAACCACATATTCCAGTGCACAGACACTCACAGATGCCTGAGCCAACATGCCAGCTGTAGCTCAGGAAGAAAAACTCTTCATCAGGATGCTTCCATATGCCCCACCCTGCCCAAAAGTACAGCTGTAGACAAATTAAAATATCTGGCAAGCAAGTTCAGTATCACAACAGTGACTTCTGAAACTAGGCTTATCATGAGGAGAGTTCTAAGCCTTCTGCTTAGAGATCCAAGTCTTCACACTTTTAAGAGCTAAGCAATCCAAAAGCTCAGAAGATGAAGTACTTATCCTTACCAGTAAGCACTAAAGCTGGATTTGACAGTAATGATTTTAACTCCCTCTTGGAGTCTTCTTTGGCTCATGACAGCCATCTTGCTGCAATTCTCAATATACAACTCCTACCAGACGGCTCCATCCACAGAAAGCCTTCTCAGAACTGTCCTTAGAGATAAGCCTAGTCCTTAATGATTTTAAAGCCTCAAATATTTCTGCATGTATTTATTTAAAATGCATTTCAGCTTACATTGAAATGGCAAATATAACCACACACGGGTTAATTTAAGAAGTCTAAATTTTTAACTCACTGTAAAATATGACTGCTATGTTTGTCTGGTACCTCTATGTCTTGAAATTATTGTGATGACATGAAATCTCTCTGAATAACAACAAGGCATTGCTGACCACTGTTGTCAAACTTAATTGCCCTGCTATCGGAGTTCACGCGAAAATAAAAGCAAAGACATACCTGTAGACTCAGAACATATTCATGGTGGGTTAAGAGTGCCTATTTGACATTTAAATCTCCTTTTATTTTGCATTTACAATATCTTAGTTTTTACAGTATCTTACTTCAGTTTCCTTCTGTATAAGTGTGATGGAGTTGGACTGTTTGGTAAGAATGCTTTCTGAAAGCCTGTTTTTAGGCTTCTAATGACCTGTATTCAGTGAATATACAGTTTTATGATTGCTTATGTTTCATTTTAATTTAGAAAAATGGCTTCCTCCTCTTGTATCATAAACCTCCATTCTACTATTTCTGTGCTATATACTCCATTTTTTTCACTTATTACAGTAAATTTATTTCAGCTTCATGAATTTATTGTGTTACTATACATCTTTTTTAAATTGCTCTTGTTCTTATCTCACCTTTTGTGCCTGAAATTTTTTGCACAGAAATGTAAATTCTGAGAATGCAGTAGAAAAGTCAATTCAAGTCTTTATTAGTAGGGGAAGGTGAAAACACACTTCTTTCATTACAAAATATAATCTTTGTAATATGATGTCATAGAACCCCAACTCATTTATAATTTTTAATGTTTTGATTGGCTTGTCCATACTATGAGTAACATGTGTGCACAGAATAAAGACAAACTATAGTAAAATGTTAAGTGTTTAAGGCTTAAAACCACTGAGTGGTTTTATCACTGGAAGCTTTGACATTATTTAAATGCAATTAGTTACCATTGTAACTAAAGCCTTTCCAATATAGAAAAGATTATACTTCACTAGATTTCAGGGTAGGAATAGCTTTTTTTCAGAGATCTTCATGATCATATGCAGTTCAATTCCACGGTAAAAGAAAAGTCATTCTCCCGGGAGATTCGTGCATTTGGTAGCAGTGACATTGCAGGAGAATATGGAGTAATTGTCAGCTACCCAAGCCCAGAAGTTTGAATTTTCTGCTTTATTTCATATGAAAAATCAAGACACAAAGCCTTACATTATTATAATGTTAAGTTATACATTTACAGTCTCGGAAGATAAGAAACATGAAAGTTAAAATTGAAAATTATTTCTTGATACTTTACCTGCAGCAAACACTTAATTGTGTTTATTACTGCATAACTGTGTTGTAACAATTAGCCCACAAATTTTTTCTCTTTTCAGCAAAGGCCTCAGTCCTGCAAATACTTATTAACTACTCGATGTTTCCTGGGACCACACACAGTATGTAAATTTAACTACATACATAAATCTTTATATGATTAGATACGAACTAATTTCAGTTAGGAGAATTTGGAAACCTAAAGAAACAGTAAAAAAAAATTGTCATGGTTTTTATATATCATTACAAAACCTGAGTCCATCTGTGTTAGTACTAATGCATGGTTCCAGAATTAATTTGATAAACCTTTCCATGGTGATAAATGTCTTTAATCTAACTTTAACTTCAGTGAGTCAGTTCTGGCAGCACATTCCATGGAATGAGGCAGCATCAGAACTGGAGAGAGATGGTACAGTCTATATTTTATTCCAAGGTAGCAACATTCTTTCCAGTGGCACTTTGCAGCAACAAACCAAATCAAAATATTCAGGTGACTGATCTATGTAAATGGATATATGTAACCATAAATTCATAACTAATATCAACTTTTAAACAGAGGAAATATCTGTAATTTCCATAACTGTAGTATTTAAGCTTATACATAACTTTATTCCCTTTCTTTTTACCATATTTTGCAGTTGTGTTTATTTTCAATATGGTAGCAGTCACTTCAAAGTCCCAGTAAAGAAATGAGAATCTACAATACCTCAGCCCTGCGTTTAGTTCGCAAAAAGGAACATAAGGTGTTTAGCATTTGCCCTGCAAAGTGCACTGAAGTTAACACATCCTGATTTATTTGCTTCAGCCATTAGCGGCAAAACAAAATAATGTGGAAATGCTTTTTGTTTCCTGCAGTTCCTCAGTTTGTCTAGTTCCTGTCTTATGATTTATTTTACTTAGATTCCATTGTCACTGGCCTCAGCAGCACCCTCCCAAATTCTGCAGTGACATTGGAGATACGGAGAGCAGGCACGGCTTCCTTTTGGAGGCAGGAGGTCAGGCAGAGTGTTAGAAGGGCAGCCTGGGGTCAGAATAATACAGTAGGAGTACAGACAGTACAGTTAGGTTAGCATATTGTTCTGGGGCTGAGAGCCATTTTCAAATCCTGATCCATCTTCATCCTTGTAATTAGGTGATCCCTGCTTTCAAAGAAAGTGTTGCTATGAAACACGTTGGCAAATGAAGGCAAATTTGAGGTCTGCTAGACGAAGTGTTGGGCTCATTGTTCTTGGTGGTGTAATTGGTGATCAAGAAGGCAATAAAACGGCATGGCCATTAAATAGCCCAAGCTGAAATTGAAAGGGTAGCATTTATATGGTGCAAGCTGCTGTGCCGAGGTTGTAACTTTCACCCTTACATGAACCAGAGTTTACGGAAAGGCCTGATGGCATGGCTCTTGTTTCACCTCCAGGAGGTGGGGAAAAAAGAAGGGAGGAAAAAAAAAATCAAAACTAAATAGAACTAATGAGCCTTCACACATTGTCCTGTTTCTTTTGTTGTGAAAAAGCTGGGCAAAAATTAAGTTGGATAAGAGAGGGTGGAAAAGAAACACCATTAATAACAGGTTGTAAATTCTACAAAACATTAACTTCATTACATGGCAATTACTGTCTGTAATTGGCAGAACGAAAGATTCCACTTTCTCATCAGTTACTAGTTGTATAGGACTCAGCAATTTTTTTTTTCTTGGCAAAGGTCACATCACTGATAAAGAATATCTTAATGTGAACTAAAAGTACAACAGGTTATTTTGCAAAAAAGCAAGGTTGTAACTATTAATTACTGCAAAACATCTTGCTCTGTTATTTTGTGCCAAAACATGGCTCACAACTGAGAAAAATAACATTGATGATGTAAAAAGGAAAACTTTTATTATTTCATGACTACTTGGTTCTACTTTTTGAACAGAAGAACAACATGATTTAGGAAGGGATAAGATTGTAAAGAAAACAACCTTTGTATTTTAAAAAACTTACCTCAATAATTTCTTAAAGATAATTGCCAGGGGTGTGCATGGCAAGAAATCATATTCTCTATGAAGATGCATTCTAATTTTTCCAATTTCTGTTATTATTATACCTTTGAATTACACCTTTAAATTGACCTTGTTTTTCATTTATCACTTGCCTAGTACATTTATTAAAATATTCCACATGTACTTTGAATTGAACTATATCCTACCTCAGATTTACGCATATAACTTCAGATGAAGCTCACTCCCTTAAGAAACATGTTAAATGTCTAGTGGATATTGTGAGGCAATTGTAGAGGAAGACAATCTATATCAGTCTTCGAGTTTTCTAAAGGAAGTATTTATTTCAAGAATTACATAGTGAAGGAATATGATAAGGGAAAAGATCCATTTTTCATATGGACATAAAAAAATAAAGTTGTGTTTATTTTTTTTTATCACTAATGGAGCCAAACAAGAAGTCAAAATTTCATTATTTCTGTCACTGAATTTCAACATTTACCTCAAAACATGGAAATTGAGAATGAGGATCTATGTCTTATTTTATTTAAGAAATATTTAGCTATATCATTTGTTTATTTTTATTAATAGGAAATATTGAAATATTATTGAGTCAGAATATTGTCGCATAAAAAATGTTTATGTCCTTTCTGCACTTCAGGGTGCTGTAAGCTATTCTCTGGGCTGGAGTTCAGGGCTGCCGGGTTCCCACCGCTCTCTGCTCATGAGGTTGTTTCTCTTTATGCACAACAAGTCATTTACAACATGGAAGACACAGTCCAACCAAAAAACTTAGCCACTGAGGGGAGAAGAGATTAAGGAGCTTGAGTGGTCCAGACACCTTCTGTGAGGTGTGGGTATTCTATCACAGGCAGAGACAATGCTATTACAATGACAAAATCAGTTTGTTTTTTTTTCAACACATTTAAATGATAAAAAACTCATACTATAACTATTTATAAAAAATTCTTTAATATCTGCAGAATGAAAGTTCCTGATTAAATATTCAATATTCATGGGGAAAATTTTTTAAGTGAAGGTCACTTAACAATCAATTTTCAAATAACTACCTATTTTTTTTTTACTTTGTTTTACTCATTAATTTTAATGTGATAAGAACATTTTCTGATATGCTTCATCATATTATTGTTGGAATATTTGTGACGTTGTAGTTGATGTTTTCATAGAATCATAGGTCCATAGAATCATTATGGCTGAAAAAGACCTCTGAGGTCATCGAATCAACCATCCACCTAACACTACCATGCTCACCACTAAACCATGTCCCCCAAAGCACCACATCTTCACGTTTTCTGAATTCTTCCGGGGATGGTAATTCCTATGGTACCTCCCTCAGCAGCCTGTTCCAATATTCTGTGTTTATCTCTTGAATACTTTTTTAAAGTGAATACTACATTCTCCCCTACCCAAATAGCCACAAAGGCCCAAGTGCCACAACAGAAATGTTTTCACCATGTTTGTAATGGTTCAAGGGAGGGAAGGCATAAAATCTCTCTGAGGCTAGGAATAGTCTGTAGTTCCAAATATATGTAAAAAGCAGAGATCCATTTCTCTTCTAAGAAATATGAAACCCAGTGGTGAAGTGGAAAACGTGGAGGAGGAAACTTTGAGGAAATTATCAAACATAAATCTGAGGAAAGTTAAATTATTCGTTGTTTTAAAACACTACTGCCAATGAGTATTTGGTTGTCACGCATACATAAGCCAGAATTTGGCCTGTGATAATTCCATTTTGTATTACATTTAATCCCCCCCCCCCC
>VWZO01016963.1:65807-80662 GCA_013396975.1 Bucco capensis
AGGATTTATTTAGGTTTATTGAGCTATCATAAGGTTTTGTCTACTAGTAAGTGTAAGAATGAGTTAAATTGCAGTTGGCTCACAATGTTTGCTCTTTGTCTACTACAGTTACACCATGTTTATAGAATTGTACAAATAATTTTTCTGCATGGAAAACTTGCAACAATATATCAGCCTGGTTTTGTCAGTAATAGTTTCCACAGTATGTGAGGGGCTTCTCTGACAGAAGGTCATCAGCTAATTTGATTTCGCATCTAACAACCGCTAAGTCCAGCTCAAGCCTCAAGTCTTATATAACCATGTGACAGAAGCTCTTGCTGAGGAAGGAAAGCTATGAAGAGTGATTCTGTGCAATATGATACTCTGAATGAGCTGAACCAGCCTGGGATCTGGAGGCAGCAAAGACAGGTCAGTGCTGCACTCCTCATAGACTAATTAGTACTGCCTAAAAAGGACTCAAATTAATATTCTTCTATGGTGCTGCACTGTTCAGCAAAAATGTACCCACTGTACCCAAAGGAGTGACGACATTACCAGGCTCTCCAAGTCTGTCCTTCCGGACAGAATTACACCATAGGATCTGCTCAATGGAGGCAGGAGCCAGATCCATCCTCCTTAAGAAAAATGTACTGAAACAAATAAAGTTGTATGGACAAGACTTATAGTGCTTTATTCTTCCCCCCTCCCTTCTTGACAGTATTACTTTACTGTAGAAATATATTTACTATGATTTTTTTATCTAAAAACCACACCACAGACAGCATTACTGTTTTCAATAAGACCTAAAGAACAAAATTCAGGCATTAGTCACTTTTCTTTTAAAATTATAATGAAGGAACAGGAAAAATTATGTTACTATTTGAAAAGTAGAACTGAAGGTAAATCCACTAGTAATTCTCCAAATAACTTTAGTAATAACAGGAGGCAAGGAGTTTTAAAAAAGGGACAAAATTCTAAAATAATCTAAAATCCTAATTTCCACAATCTGAACTGTGAATAGAAAGACAAGTTTATTAGTGTTTTGGCCTTCTTTGTCGTAGATTTTTCTTCCCAGATGAGTTAACTGACACATTCAGAAGCACATGCCTGAGGTAGTTGTTCTTCACAACATATGTAGACCCAGTAGAACTGTCAAAGGTGCCTGGCATACCTCAAGAATTGAGTGAATTTCATTCTTTGAGCATGATGATGCTGATTATCATCAACAAAGACAGTCTTAAAGTGCTTCAGTATCCAATATCCTGTTTATTTACAGGGAATAAAGAATCAATCTGTTTTCAGTCCCTTTCAGGTTTTGGCCTCTTTTCTTGGAATATCAGCCAGTTTCCAGGTTATGACAATTCATATGTGCCTAAGATTGAACTCAAGTTACAACCTGAGTGTTGGCCTGTGCAGCCCATCTCTTCACATTTTGAGCAATGGTGATTTTTAATTTGAATTCTATGGTTGTGCAGAAGCATATTTTAAATTAGTACAGCTTTTCAGCTGCGAAGTGCAAAAGCTTCCTGTCTCTTAAGCATGTGAGACACTGTTTTTCTCAAGGAGCGCATACTTGTATTTGTCTTTGAACCACAAGTTATTCAGCTACTATACAATGCATTTTTTGTCATTGTGACATAAATTTGTCAATAATTTGTCAAAATATATTTGTGAAGCAGTAGGTAAATAGAATAAACCCAGCTTCAAAAAATCCAACAGTACTTCACATTAAGAAAGCATCACATAATTATAGACATGTGATGTTATTCATTTAAGTCTATCCAGTCAATTTAAGGAACACTACAGAGATATGGGACATGTAGTTTCAGGGGACTGCTCAGCTCAGAAGTAATATCTCACCTATATATATACATTTTTTTTAAATATGGGTAAATGCTAATATTTTCTGCAGTGGCAAGAATTGAGTGACACTTAAAAGAAATCACTGATTGAAAAGGTTTGGGTCTCTCTTTAGAGTTCTGAGAGCTAATAAGATTCATGCCAGTCCTGCAAGTCGCATTTTTCTTTCTCTAGCTGGATGTGGGATTTATTCCAGTCAGAGGCCCAGGGAGTGTATGGCAATCCATCTTAGGATAATTATGTGAGCACTGCCACATAAGATCTGATGCCCTCAGGACACAGCATGCTTCCAACTGCTTTGTAAAATTATCTTAAATACTTCATCAGGGCAGTTCACATACCAGTTCAATAAGTGCTTCTTTCTAAAGCTTCATGGGGATGCGGGTGGGGGAATTAGTCCACACCAAGCTCATTTTTGGCACATCGAAATACTTGTATTCATATGATGCATCTCCTAGGATGTATCACCTGATGAGATAGCAGTGTAAAGTACAGAGTTTTTGGAAGTGTCTTTTTTGCTGCATGTTAACCATATCCTACTGTTCACTTGGGAACATCTTTCCTTATTGAGTCCTACTGTATCCAGCATAGGTCTTCAACTTCCGTCCTTTACTGCTTTGCAACACTTCATCTCATTTACAGTTTTCCTGTGAGGTCTTATTAATTGTATGACATGTTCTTACTTTAAAACCTTAAATGATTCTCTATTTGCACTTACGTTTTGAGTTCAGTCTGAGTTTAAGTACTGGGTACCATGGAGTGTGCCTTTGTCAAGAATTTTGCTCTTTAGCCACCCAAACACAGCATGTATTCATCATAATCACTAAAGGAGTGTAAAAGTGACTTCTATGAGACCAATTTTGAGACTATATTCTAAATTAAATTCCAGCCAATTGAGTGGGCAGTAAATTATCTCCTGTCAGAAGCAACGCCTCTGTTGGTTTCCTGTTTTACAGTTGTGCAACAATTTTGCAATCTTTTCCAACAGAAGAGATCCACTGGCTGAGACAGCCTTCTTTGCCAATAACACTGAGGTTTAGGCCTACAAGAAGGCCAGATGTTCTGAGCTATTGTTTTGTGCAAAATACCTATCTATTGAAAGCTGTTAACTTACTTCATTAACTTGAAAGCAACAAAGTTTTGTTGCATATTTCTCAGTTCTTCCCTGCGAGTTTTTCCTTCTGTTCTGACACTAAGGCTCCTTCTAGTCTGTCCAGCCTCTTCCTTAGTTCACAAGCCACAGACACCCATAATCCTGCACTCCCTTCCCCCTTTTTCCTGTGGGCTTATGCTCAAAAGTGAAACATGGGGAAAAACCATGCAAAAAAAACCTAGCAAAAAGTTACTTTCTTTGCATTTTGAAATGTTATTTCTTCTGACTTTTATTTAAATGATTTTTTTAAAAATAAGAATTTAAATAGAAGATGGGTTTGCTTCGAGTCTTCTGAAATGGTAATAGTTCTGAAATTTATATTCTTTAATAAAACTATTCAATCCCTTAGCTGGTGACAAAAGTAAGAAAAAGATTCGGATTTAAGACATAAACATACTCCAATACTATCAAGCATGTCACCGTTATCCTGAAATAGGATTTTACAGTAAAAAATAAGACAACAGGAAAAAATCCCACTTATTTTTCCCTCTTTCCTTATGACAGTTTTGCAACTTTATTAAAGCTAGACTTTTCATATTAACCTCAAATATTTGCTTAATTCCTTTTTAGAATATAATACTTCATGATACCTGTTTATGAATTTCCCTACAAAAATCTCTGGAATTGCCATGCGTGTCAATAAAACTGTATACTGATAAAAAGCCTGATTTTGATGAGTAAATAACAATGAAAATGAGGCATTTATCTCAACAATAAACATCTTGTGTGAGTAATCATTTATTTTAGTTGTAAATTAATGAGAATAGTCACTTTATTATATCTTCCATTTTGAAACCAAGAAACCTCAACGTTTCTTTCATATGACCATTGGATAAACCTTATAATTATACTACAGAAGGAGAAAAATAAATCTCTGACTCTCTTATGGTTAAGTAAAAAGGCATAATGTAGTAAAGTCTGTTTAACAAACTCTTTTCATACCATGGGGTCATCTAGGTTGTCTTATTTGTAACGCAAATCCACCCTAACATGATTTCTTTTCTAGTCTATGTAGCCTAGGTAATAATATATATGATAAAAATTCTTGTTATTTTAATGAGGAAAACACACCTGGTTTAATGTATAAGTAAGTCATAAGCCAGAAAGTTGCATGCTCATATTCCCACACTATGAGTTCATATTACACAATATACTATCAGGAAAGAAGACAAGACAGTTATGGTTTTAAGGAAGTACAATTCCACCCTTTCTGTAGCACAAGCAAGTAATTAAATGACTTTTAATTTGTTGTTGTAGCCATAGATTTTAAAATTATAACATCTACTAGCCATTTCACACACCTCCTTCAGAATCCAGATGCAATTTGTTGGGTTCATTCAGCCACCTGAGACCATCTCAGTGAAACTCTTTGCTTTTGCCACTCTGTATCTATACAGACATCTCTAAAGTTTAAAATTTTTATTTAAGGAAAATATGGGTTAAATTTTCTCTTCCTATAAATCCTTGCTCATGCTAAAGTTGCAATCTCAGAAAGTGAGATTTGAAGAACATATTTAAAATTAGTTTTCCTGAAAAGGAAGAATATTGAAAAACATATTGTAAACGGATCAAACAAAAATGCAGATTTGAAGTACAGTATTGCTATATTAAAAATTAAAGTGGTCAAGCCTCATGAAATTTAAAAATATTCCTTTTTCACTGGGTATGTGAGAAAACTTTATCATAAGGTCTGTTTCCCATGTATGCAGGGCAAAAATCTATCAAATTGGTATGTTCAGACCTTTTAATAAGAAGAATTTGCATGCAAAAAGAGCAAAAATTTCATCAAACATTAAATAAAATTTTATACTGAGGCATCAAATCAAGAAAAGAGAATAAAAAGTCACGTATTTTTTTTCAGTGAATGAAATACTTATATTAAAAAAACAGCAAACACTTGAAGATCCTTTGGTACACTTGAAATACAGTAATTTAATATAATGTGGTTCAAAAGAAAAATATCAGATTCAAATTATATTTCAGAATTCCTCTTAAAATATAGAAATCTAGGAAAGCAAAAGCATATATACCTATATGTACATCCACAGAAATATACCATTTAAACCTGTATAACAGGATGGCTGTCTTTTGCCTGTGTAGCTATTCTTTTGTGTGTAATAATTTTTTGCAAAATATATAGTCCTGTATTATTAGGCATTCTTAATGCTTAACATAAAAACAAGCAAGTAAAGTGGCAAAGGAAAAAGGAGCGAACAAAAAAAACCCAAACAACAGAACAAACCAGAATTTTTCTTCCTACCACAAAGGTGGAGTTATTCCCCCAAATTATAATGTCAGACTAAGTAATCCAAGGGTCTTGTCCATAGACAAAATGCATAGCTACTGGAAACGCTGTCTTCATGGCCTAACATGCAGTCTCCTGCAGAGATAAGTTTTGTCCTTAATAGATGTCCCCTGCCTGGGTTTCTTTGTTGTATGTTGGTGGTAAGGAGCTGGCCTCTGCCTTGACAACAGAATTATGTTAGTAGAGAAACTGGTGTTTACGCTGTATATTTTGAAAAAACGTATCCTGTTACAAGATGAGGTTCCATTTACTGTGTGAAAGCAGTGTATATGCTTGGTGGCTGCTTAGACAAACTGCCCTGTAGGTCTTAAAAGTGTCCAATGAACTGCCAGATCTGCAGGATCTGCTGTGGGTTTAGGATAAAGTTTATTATATTTGCTGCCATTTGTTTTTTAATGAACTAAAAAGATTAAGATTAGGACATTTTAAAATGCCACTGTCCAACAGTCCAAAAGACTATGTAGTCCACTCTTTCCTTAGAGCACATTGAAGATGATGTAGAGATTAGTAGTTCCCTAGAAAATCAAAGCCTAATGAAGTCCTTCAAGGGAACCAGGAAGTATTCAGATGACATATTTATATAAATTCAATATACTTGAAATTTACTGGGAGGTATTTATATTTTCTAAAGGAACTGTGCTGAAAGGTTTAGGGATCCAGAGTCTTACAGAGATTTTCAAATAGTAAGAGCTGTAAGAGGAGTGGAAAACATTCTTTTATTCACCAAATCACTTCAAGGTTAGAATGTAAAACAGAAATTCTAAGAACCTTCTAAAACTGAGGCATGTGCAAAGAGGAAACAGCGTATCGGTATCACTAGGTATCGATAATGGAAGAAGGGAATACACTCCATGAACACATGACTATATTCATACTAAGATGCTTGTATATGCTATTAACAGAAAAGAGAACTGCAAGTTCTTCAATAATATTTTGAAACTCTGAGCTTGCACATCAAAATCTTCCTATTGGCTGTAAGAAACAAAATTGCAAGACATTTCTAGAAGAGATGAAGAAATGAGACTCTTAAAGCCAGGACATAGACTTGTTTCTCCACACAGCCTTTTCCCTTGATCTTGAGGCTGGGCAAGTGTTTAAATGGGCTGCAAAGTGACCAAGACAGTGTATTACTGACCACTTACAGTTTGAACTCTTACAGTTGGTGCTTGAGTCTTTGAGCCAGTACATGATGTATCCTCTGCACAGGAGCTCAGATGATGTAAGCTGGCAATCGCTGCCATATAGCAAGTAGGATGACCCACAAAACAGTGTGTGAACTAGCTCAAATACTAAATCAGTGTTGCTGCATTCCCTGAAGACAGTAACTTGTCTGGCAAAGAAACAAGGTTACAGATATAGAGAGAAGGATATCTAAGTACTTAAGCTCCAGTTTATGATATGAACACCAGCATCAAGTAATTCAGAATTGTCCCTGCCTGTGTCAAAATGTCACTAGTTTCTAGCATATGAGGCCACAGTGCTAGCATTAGAAATAACAGGTTTTTCTTTTGGCCTGAGGAGGAATTGAAATGCCTTTCTAAATAGACCTCACTTCTTGCCATAAATGCTATAGGACACAAGGATTAAAGGTTCTGACTGAAGGCAGCATTCTTTGTAGAATTAAAAAAGAAGAAAGATTAAAAAAAAGGGGGGGGAAGAAAGAACAATGCTGAAGTGTAAGGGCAGAATTGTGTTCTATGTTAACCATCACAGAATGTTTAGCAGTTATGCAGGTTCAGCTGATCATCAATTACTAGTATAGAAAAGTAATGGAAATTATTTATATATTTTAAAATATATATATATGTATGTGTATATATGCACATGTATATAGCATGTGTATAGACTTCCATGTGATGGCTAAAATACATTGTGTGTACATATCTATATGTATATATGTATATACACACTCTAGACATCAGTCTGCACCTTTTATCTTATTCTTGAGTAACCTTATTATATAGTTTGGGTATGATCCTAGAAAGTAAAGTTTAATTTAAAAGTATTTTTCCTATATATCTCTATGGATTCCTTGATTTAATCCAAAGCCAGAGGGGAACTGAGAACAAAAACTCTTAAATAAATAAAAAAAAATTATTATGTACAGGGTGACACAAAATGCTGTTGTCCAGAGAATTAGTGATTCAAGATTGAAATAGTTATCCCGTCTGAATAAACCAATGAGCCACATTAATTTTTGAAATATATTGTTCTTTTGCACTTGTAAGTACAAAATATTGAGCTACATGATACATTTATGAAAACCTTATCCAGACATACTAGAAATACAGCTGCCATAATAATGGTCTGTGAACCTCCTTAAGAGAACTACTCTCCCCAATACCACATAGACAGTCTTAGAGGTTTCCTTAGGCTGGTTGTCGTCATCGTCATCGTCGTGGCTAGGCTTCGCNGCTGGTAGAGTACGAAGGATTAACCATTTTTCATTTCTGCTCTCAGCCTTCCAGACTAATAATTTCATGCAGTAGCAGTATTTCATAGCCCTGCTTCCCTGTTTTTATTCTCTATGAAGAAATCTGTGAACACTTTAAGTGATCCACCTCTTCATACAGCAGATAGCACACCCCAAATACTTAGTGTTTTTTTAGAAATACTTGCCAGAGTGCCCTATGGACTGGGGGCCAGGAGCCAGGAGTGCTGACGTCCTCCAGGCCGATCTAGGCAGGGCTTATCTCACAGCCCCAGTCAGAGGCAGGACACCAAGGGGGACACCAGGGTAGTTCCAGCCCTGGGCACCAGCCAGTTCCTTGAGGATAAGGTTTCCAGTACTGCCAGTAGCTGCAGAGTTTGAAACAACCAAGAAAAACTTTACTTGCATTTTGCTGGTATTCTTCTTTACCAGTCAGGATGAAGCCACATACACGTTAACATAATTATAAAATTAATGATACTTTGTTGAATCTAGTTTGACTGAGGGTTGAATGATAATTTAGACTGATACCAGTAATTTCTTGTTTGATATCATTATTTCTCATTAATGAAAGAAATATCAGACCTATTCCATTTACTCTAGATCTTGTAATTTCTTAGACAACATGACAACAAGAGTTCTGTAAGAATGGATTTAATGTCAATATCTTATTTCAAGGCTTCATTGCCTTTAAAGTAGAAGGAGAAATTCTTAAGATATAGTAAAATAATGTCCCTCAAAACCCATGCCAACAATTCAAATGAATATATTTAAAAACACTAAAAATTGCCATGGCACTTGGACATGAGTGCCAAGATAAAAAGTCAAGTAGTTATGAAGCTGATACTCACAGCAACGGACATGAAGAGAGTAATTTGAGTCCTGACCCACTGATTTCTCTCTCCCTGAAGCAAGACATTTTGCAAAAAACAAATGTAAAAAGTACTGAAATGTAGACATCCAAATCTATTACTCTATGAATAGTGTGATTTCCAAAGTAGTCTCAGGTCATACTGACCTGCTATGTTGATATGGACAAGTCAGAACCGTTGAAGAAGAAGCAGATCACATATTTAAGTACTGAGGAGTGACAGAAACATATCATTACAAACATTCAAGAAGACAAATACTTAAAGCACTGTCCATCTGATTGTATACCTCCAAAGTAAACATGATGGCACAAAGAGGACTTTGTGAGAGCTTGTTAGATTACATAAATATAAATCATTAAGTATATGAATGTCACTCCTATTTTCAGGGGGCAAAATCTAGAAAAAAGAGACAGTGTTGGAATTTAGAAACTGTATAAAATAGTCAGTTTTCTATGTCTAATACTACTTAATCATAAACATTGTAGAAATAGAAATACACAATTTCTTTTGCAAAGCTCACAAATATTTCCTGATGTGCACACACTGTGAGTCTTGATAATCACATCCTGATCCATTGCATGTTGTTACATATTGTAGCTGGATTAATGCAAGAGGGGAAAAAAAGTAAAAAATCCTTTCCCATCCACTCTATATTTCTACCTTTTTTTTTTTTTTTTGAGTGTTATGTTGCAATAAGAAATGAACAACACTGTGGCTTCCAGCTGAAGCAAACATTTTTAACATTATTCTGCATTATGTATTATGTTTTCTGTTAATAAAATTGAGGCAGCTTCTTTCTTACTGTTTCTTATGCTTGTGTGTTCAAAAAAGGGCCCAGAATCATAACAACTTCTGTTCACATGCACTTTCTTGACCCTTTTTCTGATGTCAAGTCCAGTATGATCAGGCTAGATCAAAGTAAATGGAAAAACTGTTTTAATTACTGACTTTAAAATATAATCAATAGCCTTATCAGTGCCGCAGAAAATCTCTTCTGTTTGTGGTCTTTCAGGTCCCCAGTCCAGTTAAAGAATAGCTGAACGGCACAGCTTGTGTTGTATTGCCATTTTGTGCTGCCCATGGCTTGCACATGCAATGCTTCTAAAACGCACCAAGTGCGCACCTACAGGTATTTAAGTTATGTGAGGTGACAATAATAGTTGATGGAAATAGCCAAGGATTCTTCAAAACCAATAATAGCTCCACTATATTTAGAGTAATTTAGTAAAGTATATTCTACTGAAGTAGAGTGTAACATATAAAGCAGCTTAGTGTTTAGCTCCCTTTTTACACCTAAATCCAACTCTTAATTTTGTGTTCGCATTTAAAAATATATATAGTTCTTTGGAAGCAAAACAATACCTAGCACAACAGATCTCCCATAAGCAGATATCCTTTTGTAGTGCACATCACAGTGCAAGCCCTCTCCCTCCCTCACAGCCTGAAGGCCACAGAACAGCACCATGCACATGCATGTCTACCCTCTCCTTTCAGAGCTACTCTTCCTCCTGCTGCCGTCCAACACTGCTGGCTGTGATGGGCATTGGACTGTGGAGAACTGCTTCAGGTAGTCTACAACAAACAGGAACAGGTGAGACATTTGCTTATTTTGTTTGTTTATTTTCTGAAATTTAGTCTTGAGCTGCACAACTGACCAAGGAGGAGAAAGAATTTTCCTTTGGTGCTCTGCCACCCTTGTGGCACCTGAAATGTACCCCTGAAACGGCAGCTCCTTACCTGCACTAAAGTGATGGCAGCTTTAAATTTTGGATTCCTAGGGCTGAATTAGCAGTTTTTCATCAGTTTTTACTAGATAAATGAAACTTACTGATCTTTCCTGAAAAAATGGGACTATGTCCTGGAAAGCAATGATCCCGAACTATAGCTAGGACTTACACTTTAGAGGTCATGCAGTGTGGACTCCGACTGTTGCTGGGATAAAATAGGTTAATGCTGGTTTAGGCTGTGTGAGGCGTGAGTAAGTAGCATAGGGAAATGTTTTCATCTGACACTACTTAAACCACCTATTAAAATCCTTAATGCACCACACCAAAGTGGCCATTTTCAGAAGAGTGTTAAAACTGGATAAGGCTCAGGAAAGAGTTGCAAAAATGATTTAATTGCTAATGAAAGAAAAGGTTCAGTGGTGACTTGATTACCATGTATCATTCCTGAAGAGAAACAAGGAGCAGGTACAAATGAGCTCTTTAATCTACTGGTGAAAGGCATAACAAAAATCAATGGCTTGACACAGAAGCCAGAGAAACTATTATTGCAGGTCTTTGGGTCACTACGGGATGTCCTTTTATGAAGCAACATTAACTCTTGTGATTGGTAGGGATTAGAGGGTGCACTCAAATGGCTGTTATAAGACTAAGCTAATGACTTCCCTCTCCTGAGAACTTAAGTGTGGCAGACAAAGTCCTCTCTTACCATTTGGTTTGTAGTCTCTCTGACTCTCAGATATGAGGTGGAATGGCAGTACCACAGATCCAGATAGTGCAGGGCTTTTTCTGCAAATGGTGGGGCGGGGGAAAGGAACTGGATATTTCTAGAGAAACCATTCTCTTGGTGTCCTCTCTTTGACCCCATAATCAGATGGGCAGAGACTTTCTGAATCAGAAGTTTGATCCCAAGTGCCAAGTCTGACAGCCACAGAGAATCTATGATGTACGAATTTTTGTCTTTGATTATGATTTGAGGTGTTTCACAGTTTAAATACCATGAGTGTGCAAAATCAGTTCTTATATTTGTCACTAGCTGTGAGTTAATTTTATCAGATGCTCTGTGGTTCTACATGGAGAGATTGTCCTTCTTATCTATATTTCAGTCTTTTATAAGTGCAGATATATATTTTCAAACTGAAGAATTGCAATGTATTGCCTGTCAGACTTTAGAAGTTACTTCATATTGTGATCATTCCTCTCTCACTGCTTTTTTACCTTTGCTAGCAGCCCCATATTCTGCTAGTTCCTCAGTTTGGATGTGTCCCATAATGGTGAAATTTTGCCAGGCAATAATGGAGAAGCCTTTGCCAGATAAATCTTTGGAATAATGATGTCTATTTTTACTTACGGGACTGATCTACTTTCTCCATCTTGTTTCCATCTTACTGTGAAAGAATTACGAGCTTGTGTAAAGCAGTTAGAGATGGAGAGGTAGGAACACCTTTTACTGTGCTGTATGTGTGTTCTGGGTTCTCAGCTGCTAGCCTAGGTTGGTCTTACTTGCCAGTAAGATCAGTGCTTCCTTTCATGTCACTAAATGTTTTGGTATCATTAATTTCAAAAGTAGGAAGGATGTCCATGAGCCATGGTGCTTGCAGGACTGTCTAAGTAGGAAAAGAGGATTGTCATGAAGCATGATGCCTGACTGCTGGCAATGAGGAAGCAAGACATGCATGAAGCAAAGAGAATTTCCTTCCTTTAGAACACACCAGTCAAATACTTAGCCCATATTTTGCATGGTAGTTAGTTAATTAACTTGACAGCAAATTCTACAACACCAAAGCAACAGTCTGAAACTCAGACATTTCAGGCCATTCCAAGAGTAAATTAGAAGATTTAAATTCCACAGGAAATTTGTTTCTAAGTACTATATACTCAATGTGCTATCTTTCTCAGGCATTACTGAGAATTATTTATTTCATGTCAGCTGTTTCAGCCTTGATTTTCACAGATACTTTGTCAGTTAATGGAAATAAAGTAATTGCTGTCTAAGTTTCCCGCAGTGGGCTGCAGAAATGAAACTCTCAACATGTGTTCTGTGGTAACAGGAAAATTGCCGCCTTAATGCTGTGAATAATTTTAACTTTAACATTGCTTCTTTATTTATCATAATATTTACACACATTTTTAAAGTAAGCTTGAACATTTGATTCCACTTTTATTTTTCTGAACAACAACAGAGACCTTAGAAAAGTAAGCATATATTGTAAGAAAAGGGATCAGTAAGAGCTCACAAGGATTCCATTATCAGGAGACACTTGCAAAGGCTGTTTGTGTGAGATGAAACCTGAATGCATTTTGCCACCTGAGAATTGTGAGTTACTGTATATACACATGGAGTGTTTTTATTACTTTTATAGAAATAGCTGTTTTAGACATTTTGAATAGGAATGAACAAAAAAAGGAGCATTTTTGTATAAAAGAATTTTTTTATTGAGCATGAAAAACGCTGAAAATAAAAGTAACTTGGTATGGTTATCCACTGACTTGCCAGTGCATCTGGTAAAACTAGTCATAAAAGCATGGCTCCCACAATTGAATCACAACACACAGGGAATTCAGATTAGGTTTCTCAGTTTCAGTGCTACTCCTACCTACCATTTTCCCAGTAAAATTCCTCTGGTAAACTAAATCAGACCAAGGCATGGAGTTGAGCATTGTTACACCATCACCCACAATGTTTAACTTTGGGCATGAAGTGGCACAAGTTTGACCAGGCCAAGTGATACTCTTCCAGATAGTCCCCAAGGCACAATTCCAGGGGCACTGTATGCCGAGGAGAGCTCTGTAAGTACTTGGAATACAGTTACCCCATCTGAGGGAGGAAGGTGTGTATGGCTCTGTGGATGAGAACTGTCTGGCCCTGGAGCCCAAGTAGGCAGTCATAAGCTCCAAATCTGGGATCCTTCCAACTGGTCTGTGCCGACATCTGCTCCTTTCAAAGAGTTATCCACTGTTTTCTTTTAAAAGGCTGCTTGAGATGGCAGATAGCATTCATATAGTAGCTTGTTCTTCTGCTCATTGGTACTCATCCAGAATGTGGAAGACTTGTGTTCAATAATCTCATCATCCTGCCTCCGGGTATCCAAAACCAATAACTCTTTAATATGAAAATACAGAAGCCATTCTTGAACAAAGTAGAATCTAGGCCTGTCCACTCTCAGATGAGTGCCATAGGCTCTACAGGCCACAGAATCATGTTCCCTCTTGCACTCCTGCTTAAATCTTCCATGAATATATTGCATTTTTTCCTCTGTAGACATAGGATTTCAACGGCAGCGGCACCCTCCTTTCCCAGCTGTGTGGCTTGAGGTTAATGCATTCTCCTGGGAGAGGGGAACCATGTCTCTTGATTTTTTCAAATGGAGGATATCGACTGAGTCTCAAATGCTCCAGCCTCCAGGCAAGTCATAAAAAGGGAGGCTATGAAAGAGCCATTACTTTTAGAAGTGTGCCATCACACTTTATGTGGGACCCCACAAAGTTGCTGGATGCTTGCCTGATGGCTCAGAGTAGCTTCTGCTTTCTGGGTCACTGTCAGGCCATGGGTTTACACACATACCTTCTGGTCAGATGAGGCTATTTCTGGGAGGCATGGCCAGGGAACTTTTCAGTCAGACAAAGAGATGGACAGATATCTCTGCCAAAGGTTGAAAGGTGGAAGTGAATTTCTGAATATAAGGTTTGGGTCAGCACTGCCCAGGTTCTGCCAGGGAACATATGACATTTTTAGGGGATATAGCTCTTGCTCCCTAGGAGATGATGAAATATCTTCACCTCCTGGCAAGATGCTGAGTGTTCAATCAAAATTTGCTTCACTGCAAACCTTACAATTATCTCCAAAAAAAACCCAATAGTAGCAAGAGTGGTGTCATATGTACATTGCTGTATTGTTGTAGATACTGAGAATGCTACTAACTTTCTTAGTCAGGCAGGTTAGTCAATTTAGCCAATTCACTTTCTTTTATTTGTTATCTATTTAACATATCTTGGAAATGAGTTTACTGAGTTTTGCGAAAATTAGTAAAGAAGAGTTCAAGACCCAGTTTCTGAGAAATAGTTTCAGCACATTAAAGTTGACAATATTACTGGATTTCTTTTTTCCTCTGTTGGTTTGTTCTGGTTACCAGACAGAGCCCTCAAGGGGAGATGAGATGGTCCAGGTAGCAGGCTGTAGGGAGTGTCTCAGCCTCTCCCTGGTACCAGGGGTCTGTGTACAGTGTGAGCAGGTAGGTGATTTGTTCATCTGAGCGGCACAGCTGCAAGCTAAGGTTGAAAAAGTGCAAGCTGAAGTGGCAAGACTTAGGAGCATCAGAGAGGCTGAGGATGAAATTGACTGGTGCAGCCAGGCTCTGCCCTCCCTGAAACTGAAAGAGGAGCAGGATCACCTGCCACAAATTACCCAGGTACAGGACACCCCTGGACCATACCTGAAACAAGTTTGTTGGGATACACATCTGCCCTACATAAACCAAAAAGTACACAGTCAAGGCAGCAAGCCAACTTCTTCATTGTCCACCTCCCCAAA
>VWZO01016966.1:0-93307 GCA_013396975.1 Bucco capensis
CCCAAACCATTCTAGGATTCTATGATAACTCAGCAATGCCACCCCATGTTTCTAGCCCTGGTGACAACCTGAGCCCACTATGATCTGCCCACATGCTAACCCTCACAGAGCTCTCCTCCAGCTTCTTACTCCATCTCCTCTCCCTGCAACCTGAACAGCGTGTGAAATCAAGCACTCTTTTCACATTCCCTGTGTCACAAACACAGGGGAAAGACAATTTTCTTCCCAACTTGAAACAGAAGGAAGATCTGGACTTTGTAATAGTAATAATGGCTTACAACAGCATAAATCAGCTCGCTGTAGACAACAGAGCAAAACAAACAGCTCAGATACCCTGATGTCCAGTTAGATGACTTGGGAAAACAACCTTTGGGGCTATAGTTATCCCAGGGAAACTTATAGTAACTGCTGGAGGCAAGAGTGTCATTCTGGCTTTGCATAATGCACTTTAACCATCAAGCTGGGGTATTAAATGTGTACCTCTCACCATGCAGACATGAGATGCCATTTTCCTAATAACCCCAGCAGGAAAAACATCTGTGATGTTGAGGCTGAGATAATGTAACCCCACACATCCAAGTAGAAAACAGCCAAGCTGCTCAGAAGCCTGAGGAGGTGTGCATGCTCAGGTCTGAACATACATATGGCCTCTTGGTTTAAAAGATAGGCTGAATGACAAAACTCAACAGAATATGCCTCCTGAAACAGGTATTTGGAGTATCTTCTTATAGAATAGGTATATGACACTTTTTTCCTCCTCCAGTTACCTGATTTACAAGAAAAATCACTGTTTAACAAAAAAAGTATTACTTTTCTTATATATGCTGCTAATATCAGTATCACAAAAGTGAAAAAAAGAGAGCAGGCAGTGAGATACTAGCATACATCTGAAAGGCATGCTCAAAGCCTGAGGGGTTAAGATTATTACTATTATTGGTTTGGCTAATATTTGTGATCACTACTGTACGTTTCAAAGAAGTCAGAGAGAGACCACTGAAATTTTAGCTTATTGGAGCCACAGAGAAAATACTAACAGTAAAGCAAAATATCTTGCACAACCCACACAGGATGTCCAGCATCTACTGTCTCCTTGCTCAGGGCTGCCAAGTGTCCACCTCCCCTCCTTACTGGTGCCCACCCTTGTGTGCACTGGGGAAATCTGCTGTGAGAAACTCCATACAAGCTGCTGACAAACAAGACCTCAGGAGAGACTCAAAACCATTGCCCTGGCCAATAGAAGCAGTTTCAGGCACACACAACCCAGTGCAGAATTTATGTGGTATGGCTCAGTCCTGTGCCCCAAAATTATCATGGGCAAAATCTTCTATTACGTAGATAAACTGCTGGAAAATCTTGGACAACTGGGATTTTTAATGGAACATCTTGGATTTTGTTTATTTCCTCAGTAAGCAAACAGAAAAAAAAGAAGCTTGTATTTCCAAAATAAAAGTTAAAACAGTTACATAAAACATATGACAGAAAACTTTTGGCTTATTCATGTGTTGGTAATTTCTTCCTCACAAGAAGAAAAAAGCTTTGTAACTATTTTTCCATTAAAAATGTGCATGAAAACCACTGGCTCCCTCGTGCACTGACCTCAGCAGTGGAGAAGAAGACCTTCCACCAGCCTCCATCTCTCCTGCCCTTGCTCACCAAACAACCCAGCAATAGATCCTGACACAAACATCAACTGGGCACACTGTGGCAACATTGCTGTCAGGTAATCCAAGCATCCCTGCTCTGTGGCTGTGATACAGGGGTTTGTACAAATCACCTCCCCAAACCCAGGAGCAACCACAAAGAGGTTTCAGTCCAAGGAGAGATGCTGTAGCTCCATATCTAGACTCAGTTCTCTCCTTTAAAACAAAGCACCACATAGAGCTCGGAAAATCCTTCAGCTTTGCGTTCAAGCTCTCCCATCAACAAAAGAGAAGGGGTAATGGCATTAGCCTTTCTTGAGGGAGCTGGGATCACTCCTGTAGGAGAAGAGGGCTTGGGAAGAGGTGTCTATATGCTAGGAAAGGCTGGGCTGAGAGGGAGAGAGTTAACTGGGGCAGCAGCATGGCCAAACCTGCTCTTGGCGCTCCCGTTCCAGCACTCATTCTCATTGACAGTGCCTACAGACATCTTTTCATCATTGCAAATGTTGCCAGGGAGAGATGACCAAAATTTTTTGGCTTGCTTCAGCTTCTCTTTCACATCAGTAACCTATTAAAAGGAAAAAAAAAAAGAAAGAAACACAGGACATAATCCAGAATACCAAACACTCATTACAACTGCAGCTGGAAAGGTATTTTTTTGTCACAACAGATGTGTATAGGCCAGATCTTTGGGCTGCATGTTTTGATGGTTGATTTACTCTTTTAATACAAAATTAAACATTACTCCTCAAACACATATTACTCATAAGTCAAGCCTTTAAAATAAGCACTTTTCTGACATAGAAGCACTGAGGTAATTCACGTCTAGAGCCATGGGCAGATTACACCCCTCAGAGAGTTGAAGACAGCCAAGGAATATTAAGAAACTCTATAAATTAAAAATAGAAAATGATACACTGCAGTACATGGGTGTGAAGCACCTGCACAGCACTGGCAGGACCAGGCACTCACCAGTCGGTCCAAGCTGGTGCCAGCAGCTGTAGTTGGCCTCTCCTCTGGGTTGTAGGGTCTGAAACGAGCAGTGAAACTACTTTCTGAGACAGCGCGAGCGCTCCGCCCCTGAGCAAGTGTTTTTGGCTGGCCACATCCCTGGAAAACCTACACAAGGGAACAAAAGGGGTTTATGAAATTCTCCAAGTCTCCAATCCAGCCCCTACCCAAAGTAGTACATCAGGTTTATAGATCTTTGAAAGGGCATTAAAGAAAAAAACATATTGACAAGAATAAGGAAATCAAACACACTGGATAAAGCCCAAGTGTCCTCTTGGCCCATTTACCTTCTGAGACACTTGCATACTGTTCTCCTGCATGTTCATGATAGCATCTGAAATCTTCACATCTATAGGGTCCATGACTGCTTCAATGTTGAAGGGACCCTCCAGCCTCTCTGCTACCAGCAGCATCGAATCTATCACAAAGAGAGAAACAGAAGTTTTTAATGGAGAAGCTTCAAGAGTAACAAGGATTGACAGATTGAACACACAGACATTAACCACCACGGTGTCATTTCTGAGCAGCACACATCTCCAGGAAACATTTTGGCTCTACTCTCAGAGCCTACAACTTCACCAGGCACTTACAGGCTGCCAGTACCAAGCCATGGGCTCATATACATCAAAAACCACACTAAATGAAAAAGAACCATTGCAGTCTGCCAACAGGCAGCCTGTAATCACCTCCTCCCATTAGAACAAGCATTACTAACACCCTCCTCTCCAGGCACTATTAAAGGATGCCTTGTGTCATTTGTTTTTCAAGACTGGTTTTAAAGATACCAGCTTCCTCATGCTGGTCCTCAATACAAGACAGCAACGTGAAAGGGCCCAGGAGGATCATTGCTATCAGCTCTCCCTTACAGAAAGCTACAGGCTTTGCCATGCCTGGGGATGCTGAGGGACTACACCTTCTAGCATTAGATGGACAATTTGCTCAAGGGAGACCATGTGCACTGATGATATATTTGGCACACCTCTAGGCAAGGGGAGATGGAAAAGTCCCTCAGCCAACACTGGGTCGCTACTCCTGTGCCAACATGCATGTCCTCATCAAATATATTATTAAACAGAGCAGCTACTCATCATCCACTACTTCCTCTGGGAAATTATTGGCATTAAGGCTTTCACCCTGCATTGCATTTAAGTCCTCTCTCTGGTTCTCCCCTAGAAGATGCCTCCAGGTACATGCCTGGTGCTAAGCACTAGTCTCTTTTCACCCATCACAACCTTTATTTAAAGTTGGTTTGCAGGGTGGTTTCTCAATCCCAAAGTGCCCCATGTGCTGGTCTCCCCTCCTGTGTCACTTCATAATGGTCTTCCACAAACTCATCATTTTCCAGTCGCATTTCATTCTTCAGGTTTTTCCTAGCCTGCATGTCATGGGAGGCCAGGGCACAACAGCTCCTCTGGCCCCGAGGAAACCCTCTCCCAAGGAGCTGCTCCCTGCTCCCAAGGATACACTTGTTCCCTTCCATTAAGAAGAAATGGGTATTTCACAGTCAGGCTATTAATTTCTCTTGAAAAGTCTTTCTCATGATATTCATCCTCCTCCTAAGCACAGGAGATACTTTCAAACACACAGAAAACTTCTGTGGGCTCTGGCTACCTATTAAAGCCCCACACAGATATTCCACATACTGAACAACTTAGTAAGAGCTCTGCCTTAGTGCCCAAGTCATGTGTAACTGCACTAGAAGAAACTGATGACAAACATACAATCAAGCTACTTGTGTATTCAAATTAAATAATGGTAATAATAAGAATAAAAATATAAACAATAATATCGAACACCAAATCCCCCACATGAACTGCAGATGCCTTCCTAGCCTGTTAATCCAGTTTATAAAGGCAACTCATAGAATCATTCAGGTTGGAAAAGACCCTTGGGATCATTGAGACCAATCATTAACNCACACTCAATATTCTAAAGATTTTCTGGGTGTTAGTTAAAGATTTCTCAGCCAATCAACCCATCCTAAAAAACATGTCAGTTGTACAGCTCTGCCAGGGTGCTGGTGCTTAGGGAGTGAGGAACAGGAGCCTCCAGGAAAGCTCCTTGCCCCTCAGGCACACACCATCAGCATCAATGATGGAGCTGGTGCAGGGCATGGCTGGAATTCAGCCTTCAGGAACTACAAACAGGTCTGAACTAAATGCATTAAAAAAAAGGGGGGGGGGGAGAAAGAAGGTAATAACAAATGAAACAAAGAGTCTTAGACTGTATTGTGGTGGGCTCCAATAAAGTGATGCTTCAAATCTCTGAGTAATGACTGCTAGGCATGAATATACCATTGTGCAGGAGGAGAGAAAAATGCTTTTGATGTGCTACCAAATGGAGACTTTTGTAAACAAGTGGAGCACAACTTAAATGTGTTCATCATTGTCAAAGCTTTCGGGGTTTTTCAAGCACATAAAGAGCCATCCTGGTGCAGTTTGCAGGGGAAAGCTGCTCCTTTAAAAACATAAAAATATTATGAATGGAGAGATAATAAAACCACACAAAATGCTTTTTTTTAAAAAAAAAAAAAAGGAATAAAATAAATAATTCCATTTTGTAACTCCTTAGTTCTCTGAGTAGCCAGGAAAGGCCGCAGATCAATAAAGTGTTTGTGAAAGACTGAAAGGAAACATAAACCCCAATTCTTCTGGCTGTTTGGCGTCTTTGTCAACTTTGAGCCGGGCAGGCCATCCACAAGACCATGGGAATGTAGAGCGAATTGGGTCCTTTGTTAGCAGGGGTGCCATGGCTTTCCATGTATCACAGCCCAGGAATGCAGCCTGCGCTTTGACTGCCGAGAGAGAAAATGCATGCGGCCTCCAGCAGAGCTGCCAAAGCTGGCGAGAAAAGATAAGGAAGGTAATAATTGCCCTTGGAGAATATATTCAGCTCTTCAGGAGCTGCGATTGATACTGGTAAAGAGCACTAAAGGAAATAAACTTTCATTAAAAAGCAAGAAGGGGCTCTACCTCATAGACCGTTTTGATTTTGGGAGGGCATCCTGCAAACTTTTACCTCCCATTAGGAGCTGGCTAGTGTCCCCATCAGCAGTCATGGCAAGCAGTGATTCCTTCTGGCAGCCACAGTTGACATTTATAAGGTTGGCTGGGGTTCAAGCACTGTATGTTGAGAAGGGGAGGCATGCAGCATTAACACCAGAAACGAAGCTTCGGTGCAGCTCATCTCCCCAAAAGCTCTTCCATTACTGGGAAAGAAGAGTTGATTATAAATATCCATCATTGTGCCCCAGCACTGGTGCAAAATAATTGATATTTCCAAGCCATGGTGAGGTGGCTCGGATCTGCTTCACAAAAAAAATAAAGGTCTGGCAGAGTGAAAAATGTACCCTGGCCATTTATTACAAACACACAGCATGACAAAGACTGTCTCTCCTCCCTGGGATGGGGAGACAGAAGTGGATTTGGGGGGGAGGGGGGGGAAACAATCCAACCCACAGCATATAGCACCATCCCTTAAAGACCCTTTTCCTCCTGCATACATTTGTCCTTGCTACTGGCATTGAGACAATCCTTGGCGACAAAGCACCTCTCTCTCATGAAGGAAAGCAATTCTTTCGCATTGTGCCACCAATAATCAGAAACCCACATCTTCAGCCTCACTGTCTGACTTGAAGAACAAAAGGCAGTTTTCAGTCTTAACCCCAAGATCTGATTTAAAAGAGGAGGGAAGGAGGGGGAAGACCTTGACCATTCATTAACAATCTTTCTTTTTTTTTTTTTTAAGGGGGGGGCGGAATTCTTTGCACACAAAGTAGTACTCCAGATATGTATATGGAGCCTGAATTCCACATCTTTGAGGAGAGTAAACCTTTGTAGGGGGGAAAAAAGAAAAAAAAAATCATGAAAAGGCACTGGAGATTAACACTCTCCATTCAGGAAAGCTCCATCCCCCCCAATAGTTTGTTTGAAACAAAGTATACCCCTGTCTAATTGGTGTACAATTGTGTCAGGAATAGAGGGCAAAATAATTTAAAGACAGTTAAATGGTAGAAAAGAGTAGAATTTAGTCATTATTTCATACAACTCAACATTAAATGCTACTTTGCTTTATGTAAGGAAGTATAAAGTCTTCTCATCTCAAAAAAACCCTACAGACTTTACATCCCAGTTTGGAAAAGCTTTACATTAAGTGACTTACATATGGACCCATTAACACATGTGCATGCATATTTTATACACATATGCACCCAAATTCATATATAGACTTGCAGCATTCATTGCAAGTTCTCTCATTTAACCATTTTTATCACTAGGTCCAAAAATTGTTTTTGACATGTAATAAATTATTGCCATAACTTAGTACTTAAACCCACGATGCAGAATAGCATCAAGCCCAATGAGGTGGGATTTTATTGTTGGAGGGTGGTTTTAGAGGGGATTTGGGGTTGCTGGTGGTGGTTATTTATTTATTTAAACCTTTAAACACACATACACATATATACAGAGTGTTATTTGTGCCCCAAACATCAGATCTATTTAATTGAATCTGCTTCAAGTGGCAAATTGAGATAGAAACCAAAAACTGGAACATAACCAGCACCTGTTCAATTATTAAACTGTCTAAAGAAAGCACAGCTGAAGTTTTCAGCATCCACACTCAACTGCAAGAACCAACCAAGAACCAAAGAAATACTGCCAATAAATGTAACGAAGCTTAATGCCATACTTAAGTAATGAGTGGGCAAGAAGCCCCATAGGGAGGAAGCAGTGCAGGAAGAAAGCTTTGCTTCCAACCTGGAATTGCATTTATTTATTTTGTCTTGTTTAATAATCTTAATGATTGTGGCCAGCCCCTGATCAGTCTCGTGTGACAAGGCTCACTGGCTTCCCCTGAGGTTCATTTTTAGCTGCATACCACCTACAGCAATTAGCTGCTTGTGCTTTTGTCTGTTTTCTGGCATTATGCCCTTCCCTTTCATGGGACTCCTCTTTTCTACTTGGACTACATGTTTGCAAGTCTCCTGGCTTTGAGCTATTTCAGCAGCAATTGTAGCTGAAATACTTAATATTCTCATGAGAAAAATGGCTTGAAGGAATGGAGGGGGAGGATTCAGCTTCCCAGAGAATGACTTGGAAACACAGTTTAGTGTCACATTTGACTCCCTATATGGAATACACAGGCAAATAAATGCCTTGTGAAAATAATACCCTGCACACATCCACTTGGCATGGGCAGTAAAGTGAAAAGCCAGTACACAAAACACAAGAAAACAAGCTCCAAGATTTAAATCTAGCCTGAAATGCCAATTATCAGCAATTTCCCTTGTTTCTATCTCACAGCTTAATGAAAGGGGAATCTTTTCTAACAGTCTTCCCCGCCCCCACCCAGCACAAGTGGGATGGGAAGAGTACTGCAGCCTTGTCAGTAGTAGCACATACTTTACATGTGCACTTCATCCCATGTTAACTGGAGTGAAGTGACTGCTCCCAAAGGATGCTAACTCACAGATAAATCAAGTCTCCTGGAAAAGAAGTACAAATGAAAATATTTGACTTTATCTATTGCCTGTACCCCTAAAATGTGATGCACTGCCAATTCTGTTGAGCTTGACCCAGGGCAGAACTTAACATTTCAATCTAAACTTCATGTATCAAGTCACACTGTTTATAAGCACAGAAGAGAAATAACAAACAGGAGGAAGAGGATGGTAGAAACACTCATCCAGCATCACGTAAGGCCTAGTCCCATTTCAGAAGAATGGTGGCTGAGAGCCAAATGAACTGTTTAAAAACAGATTCAGACACATGTCCCATTCCATTTTTTAATGTAAAATACAGGCCTACAGCTTTTCCCAAAGCTCACTGCAGCTGACAGAGAGACTCTCTGGCTGCTGGGCAAGAAAACTAGCTTTGGGAAGGACAGCTGTGTGGTGACAATAATGTATAAGGACCAGCATGGGAAAAACAGATTGCATATATGCTTGGTCCAGCAAGAAGAGACACTCCAAGCCTACAATACAAGCACATGGTAGCTCCATCCTCCTAAAGTTTGCTGCAACAGAAGTCATTGGCACAATGAAAGGCTCATTTATCTAGAAATTCACCTGAACATCAACAGGCATGCTGTGTACAGAGGTGTGGAAGGAAAACATACCCATCACAGAACCCTAAAGCAACTGCTATAGCTCAGCACAGCCACTCACAAAAACCATTCAGGTGAGGGGCACTGCATTAATATATACTTACATGCAGTTTTAACCTATATTGCCTTACCTATAAAGATATTCCACTCAGCATCCAAGTCCCCCTGGTTGGCCAAGCAGCCTCTCATGACGTTAAAGCAGTAGTTGTAGCAGGGCTTCACTGAGACCAGTCCTCGGCAGTACGGGCAGTACATCATTTTCAGCAGCGCTCGTGTACCCTGAGGAGTGGGGTTCACCTTTAAAAGAGAAAAAGGGGAAAGGAGAAGAAAATTAGCCCTCACTCACTATATCAAAAAACTCCATAAGGTTAATCCCAGGGTGGGTGGAATCAGAGCTGTGCAGAGGAGATGCAATGGGGTCAGGCAATGCCATCTGCTCCAAGCTCCCCCCTTACATGGTTCAGGGATCTGGGGAGTAGATGAAGGGGTTTCTCTCATCTCCTTGGGTGCACCTGCCATTCCAAAGAGTGTGGATGGTCCCCATCTCTGCAAAACCTCATCTGCACTGCAATATATCAAGGGACCCTCCCTGGGCTGCAAGGACAGGCACCTCAAAGGGACACATAGCACTCAAGCTCAAGGAGCACAATAAAGAGTGACCAAGCCAAAGAGCAGAATGCAATGCTGCACTGTACAAGTGTCCCAGATGGGATGCCAGCCTCTGTCTCCTCACCAAACCCACCCAGAGCATGGCCTCCACCTCTGCAGTGCTGTGGCTTGGTCCCTCCTTGACAATCACCCAGCAGTGCCCTCTGGCATAGAGATTGGCTCCTTCTTCTCCCATTCAGCTCTTGCAACACGACAGATGCTCAGGTTCGTTTCTACTCTAGCACTCATCACACTAAATAATGCCATTCCCTACACCCAAAGGAGGTGGCAGCTACAACCTCCCAGCTGAGAACAAGCCAAGAAGACCCTTGAAGCCAAGGTGCAAGTAGAGCTATCTGCAGCAGGCACATCACTGCCTGAGCTTTGGACAGGGTTGTTTTCCAGAGTGACTCACAGTCATTCATGTTTGATTCACTCTCTGGCCCAGCTTCAAGACATTCACTGCAACCATTTCCCCCCAGCCAGTCTGAGGAGCATTAGCTCTAGCATCATGTACTAGCACTGACCACATGGTGCTTCCATCTAAAGCACTGAGCAGGGAAGCTCTCTCAAGAGCAAGTTTAAATGTTAATTAGCCACACATGAAAATGGAAAATTAAGATGCGATCAAAGATGCACTAACAAAAATAGAAGTGGTCTCTGGTGTTTTAAGCAATGCACTTGAGACTTCTTGTAAGGCATTTATGGAGAGCACTCTAAAGAGGTTATAATCCAAGAACGTGCTGAAGAAGGAGACACAAACATAGCCCCAAGGAAGAGAAAAGTTACTCAATACAAATGGCCAGAGATGGGGATGGCCTCCACAATTCATCTGCTGGTGGTCTGCAAACCAACTTCACAGCAGAGAGGATGATGGGTCTGGATGGAGACAAATGTACCCAAGGAAGACCTGATGCCACAGGTATGCTGAAGATATTACTACTGCAAAGCCCAGCTCTGCACAAGGACTGTGGAGAAACTGAACATGATCTTCTGGTGCAAAATCTAGTTGGCAGCACATGAAACTAGAAGGCAACAAAACAAATCAGAAGAAAAAAAAACAACAAAGACAAAACCAACCACACACTACACAATCAGGCTGGCTTTGCTAGTAACATTAGCAGACTTTTAAACCCTATTTTCTCATGAAAAGAGATGAAAAATAAGGATTCATTGTGTTTCTGATGACTCCAGAAAGACCACGATTTCTCTTCAGTAGGCAGAAGGACAATTTTCTGCAGTCGATGGAGCTCAGTGCTGGATTTTGGTTGGTCAACAATGTTTGTTCAGACATCACTTTACCCCTCTTTTGTCTGCAAAGAGCCTGTTTGGCTGAGCAAAAGTGGACTCAATTTAGAAAGCTGTTTGTGGTGGAGGGGGAATTCAACTCAGATGCTTCAGAGCGTATATACATATATATATTTGGAAGGCACAGTGGGAGCAGGAGCCCCAGCCGAAAGCTCCCTATTGGGGCAGTGTGGCTTTAAAGCAGAGCTAGTTCAAACACTGGGAAGAGCTCAAGCAACAGAAACCAGCTAAATCAGATGATTTATAGTCAGAAAACTGAAAACAGACAAATATAAAGGTATCATCTGCCATCCAGATGGTGTAGTCCTTGCATAACAAAAAAAGGTGGTGAGGGAGGGCGGGTAGGAGAGGGAACTAAATAACATCTCACACCCAGAGACAGAGCTCTGAAGGATGCTCCAGTTTATAGTTCTTTCTCTGATAAAAATCTCTTCCTATGTCATTTGGTGGTAGGTGCCAGGGCCTCCACACCTAGCCCTGCTGCTTATTAGCAGATCCTGGGTGTCCTAGCACTGCTGGCCCTCAAAAAGTGCTCTGCCTCCTCCTTGGGAAGAAAGTTGGGAAAATGCTGATAGCACCAGCCAGGTGCTAGAGCAGTTTGAAGCAGAAGAAGGAACTGGAGACCTTCCCCAATCCTATCATGGAAAGCTACAGCTTTATGAAAGGGATTGCATGGCAGCACGTTGCAAAAAAAATCCACCCGCATAGCAGTGACCCAGGAGGCCTCTTCCTATCTTAGGTTCCCAGTTCACCCCAGGAGCACCGAGTGCCTGCAGCTCTGCAGCATCCTCCTGCTTTGATATTTCATAAGGCTTGACCTTTATGAATCCTAGCAGATGCAGGGGAAACTGAAACTGCTTTCCCGCGTTCCACAGCAGACAACACGGGATGGTCACTTGGATTAGGTCCTTTGAACAAACACCCAGGATGATTTTAAAAGCAAACATGGTTTTGCTTCCTTCCCCACACGAGTTTGCAGCTCTGAGCTCTACACAGAACTGAGCAGAGGGTGATGGCAAAAGCAGGGAGGAGAAGACAAGTCCCACCCTGCAGTGCCAGTCAAACCTAGCTCTAACTAGTGATACGTGGAAGCTGTTAGTTTGCAATACAGTTGCAAGTGAAGAGGAAGACAAAGGGGAAATTTATCAGTCCAGATCTGACAATTTCATGATGCAAATGAAGGCCCAAGCAGAGATCATCTCTAAGAGAGACTTTTAGGGAAGATTATGAGCAATTACACCTCGTTACAGCAGTGATAAATGCTTAAATGCTGTGTATTGCTGCCCCAAGAACCTTAACCTCTGGCAAGGGGCCCATACCCAGTCCAGACCAGCTCTGGATCTGTCAGTGGGATGTGCCATATGTTGCACTGGCAATTCTTCACAAGCTTTTAATGTTCGCTCTGCCACGCCAGGTGCAAGCTCTTAAAACACCATTGTATGTAACAGTAAACCAAGATATGCTTTGTTCTGGGGTTGTGTTTATCTTGGAAAGCAACTCAGCTTCATTCCAACTCTACTCTAGAATGACCCTCACAACCAAATAATCTCCTTTCTAATAAAGCAGAGTCCCAAAGAAGGCTTTATTTGCTGAAGAGGATTTACTCTGGTAGATTTGAGCCCAGGTAGTAGTACACCGTAGTGCACATACCTTGTAAAAGCTTCTAATAGAAGTAAATGCACTCCAACCCTTTTCTTTTTATCTTGGGAAATTTATTTCTTTTTTATGGCATCCCATGCCACTGCAGCAATCCATCACCCTGTGGTTTCATCATGTAAATTACAATTTGTCCATATCTATACGCTTTGTCAAACGTGAAGATTAAAAGCTGCTAACAGATGTGTTTTGGCACCAATCTTCACATTTGTGTTGAACTTGCTTCTTAAAAATACAGGATTTGCACACAAGCTACAAAAACGAAGCGAAAAGCAAACAATTCTAGGCTTAATTCAACTGCTTGGTATCATGTTAAGATTCCTCCCCAACTTCCATTGACTGGTGCAGGTACAAACATTCTGATAAAAATGACATGCTCTTGGTATACTAAAATCTGAGTTTTGTTGGTACCTTGTCATACCTGCCCCATTTCAGAGTACTCCCATAAGGGAAACTTTGCCTTACATCCTTAGCCTTTTCCAACTTGTTAACAATCACATCTGGATGCATACACCTGGTAGAAACTTCACCATTAACGTACACAGCTAGCAAGTGAAATGCCTTGTTAACAGCCTACAACAAAGCCACCAAAACTCAAGATAAACTGTGCAAAGCAGATGAAATTCAGAGATCTCTGCAAGCAGACAAAGTTCAGAGAAGCAACCAGTCTCTTTTTCTCCTCTTTCCCAAAGCAAGGAACAGCCAAAGAAGGAGGACAGAGTTCCAATAACGGATGGTCCTGCATGGAGCTCCCACCAGCTGCCAGACAGCCAGAGTCCCATTTTCTTTCCTTGCTCTACCCTCATGTTAACATTAAGAATGTTAATAACAACATTTAAAATCCTGTCAGCTTTAATAACTATTTATAATAACACTGATAACTCAGACTTTCTTCTTCTCCAAGTTTGCACAACAACAGTGTTGCCATGCCAGCAGCACAGCCACCAGAAAACAGAAAAATCCAACCATTTGAAAAATAAATGCAGTGAAATGACTTTTGATTTATACTGCTTTTTCCTTGCAAAAATCCTGAATTAGGGATAAGGAATCACCCTAACTTCTCAGTGATACAGAAATATGATCTCATCTAGGTGATCCTGCTCTGCCAGGGGGGTTGGACTAGATGATCTTTCTAGGTCCCTTCCAACCACTAACATTCTATGATTCATGACTTCAAAAAGTAACTCCAGGTCTGTGAGCTACTCCAGGTGAGCAGCCAGTTCAGACAAGTGAAGTTGCATTGATTTTTGGGACCAGTACAACTTTCTTGCATCACTTTTTCCTTCCTTCAGTGTTGTGCAAGAGCATCATCCTGGCACAAGTCACTCCAGACATTCAGCTCCCTGTGAAGCAGATGATCACTCAGAAGGCTCTTGGTTTACTTCCCCACCCCAAATATTCCAATGAAACCGTTTTGGAATTAACTATGCATTTAGCCAATTCTGCTGGCCTAGTGCTAGCCCATGAATAATTTAGAAAGCATCTGGTTCAACCACAGATTTGGGTCTCTGAGGTCTTGCACAAGGGAGCAGTACATTTAGAAGTGAAATTTGGGATCTGCACAGCTCTGTGCTTTGTCAGTATTTGCTACCCATGGTGATGTCTGCTGCAGCTTTACCTTGTGCAAGGAAAAGCTCAAGAGTACACACATGCTCAACTCTCTACGTACAGCCTGCTCTCCCCTCCTCAGGATGTGACACTGCCAGAGAGCAGAGCTCCTGAGAATCACATCATCAGTCACTTGACCTGCACAGTCTTAATACCAACAGGTAAAAGGGGAGCATTTTATGCTTATTTACCCTGCCTGCACCCCTAGCCCACACAGGGCAGAAGCCACCCCAAAGTGCCAAGCTGACACCTCTTCCACTGAAAGGCTTATGGAGCAATGCCAGAGCCAGCATCTGCTCTTCATGTCCTCAGGACCAATGTGCCTTTCAAACAAAGCTTGTTCTCCAAAGCACCTGCCTCTCCCTAACCCAGAGACCTAGCAGATAATTAGGAGCATTGTTCACTTTAATGAGCAAAACAATGAGAACATTTATGTTGGTAGCTACACTTAAAAACTTCCTTAGTTATTCCTTGCATTGTTTTCAAAATTAGCAGCAGAACCACAGTGTAGGGGGAGGCAAAGAAAGAAAAAAACCACCCCAGTGGACTGAAAAGCTCCTGCATGATGCCATCAGCTCCAAACCCACAGCCCCATCCACGCAGGCTCTTAAATCTGCTATGCCTGCTGCTCAAGCATGCTTTGAAGGCTATGCCTAGCACAGACCCTCAGATGGCTGGAGCTGAGGCAGATGCAGCCACATTCTTGGCAGGTCTTCTTGGGGTCATCTTTGATGTGGAGAAGTGCTTGGTATTGTTTTCTGCATTGCTGCTTGCCCTTGGCACGTGGAAGGCAATGTCCTTGTGCATGGTGGCCCCTTGGGTTTGTAACTTACTGCCTGGACACCACTGCTTCTTGAGAGGTCTCTCTGCAACACTAAAAGGGCTCCTTGGCTCTTCTTGCTATTTCTTGGTTGCCCATGAGGCAGCAGCATCTGTCCTCACCTTCTCTCCATGCATGCAAACAGCACACTGTATTTCTCTCACTTCCCTGAGAGGGTTTGCTCCTGGCTGAAGGCTGCCTGGCTTCATTGGATATAAGAACATGAACTTCTTCCTGAAGAAGGATTAAAGTCACATTCCTCTTAAGTCAAACCAAGGGCAAAGTCTGCACAAAGGGAGTTTTGGACCTTTGCTCTCTTACTGAACTTTTAGATCCTCAAATGGTAATTACAAGGGGTACAACTTCTACTGAAATAGGAACTCAGTGCCCTAATAGTTTTGATGATGCAGACTTTAATTCTTACTCATTCACTGCTTTATTATTTTCATCACCACTTCTCCTAAGCTTATATTTGGTCCACATTCAGCATCTGTGCAAAAACAGGCAGGAGCCACAGTTCAGGAGTTGCAGCCGGAGGTATGGAAGCTAACACAGGCCAGTTCTAAGTCAGTTTACAAAGGTTCAGCACATCATCTTGTGCTTGATGGATGCCTCAGAGATGAGGCAGCTCAGTGCAAAGGGGTTTAAAAAGCCACAGGGCTCTCTCTCCAGCTTTGGAGTGGCTGTGGGAAAGCAATCCCTTGCCCCTCTGCAATTCTCTTCCATAAACAGTTTGAAGAAAATCCCCTCCTTGGCTGCTAGCCTCGCACTTCATTAGAGAAGAAATGCTAATACCAAGTAAGCTGAGCCTCTCCAACCACCACAAACATCTCCAGCAGCTTCTTGGCTGTTAATGTCTCTTGAGGACAGCAGAAGATGAGGTAGGTATATTAGGAATACATATGAAGCTGTGCATTATTTCTTGCAGCTCATATCTGTGCTTCCAACTTAAACACCATTTCTTGCATACAACTGAAGCTGCTACCTATCCTGGATAAAACAGAGTCCCCAAGGACAGGCTGGAAGCCCCTCTTCAGAAGCTCAGCTGCTTTTTCTGGCAACTGCACCTCTTGTGGGTTTCAGCAAGCCAATGCCTGTCAGGAAGGAGTTCTGGGAGCCTCCAGAGCTCCAGGCAGCTCTTCAAATGATGGGGCACAAGGGCAAGAGGTGAAAGAACCCCAAAACAACAGCTGATCAGCATAAACCTCCTGGGGTGCCGTAGAACACTCTCACCACCACTGCAACTGCAGAAGGTCCCATCTGTATGCCCCTGTCTGCAGCTCTACAGAGAGATGGCAACACAAATGCAAGGATTTAGCATCATGCGGCTGTACACTTTGTCCTTCATACATCTCTGCTGCTATCTCCAGCCTGATCCTCTCTCCCAGTCCTTGGGTCAAGCAGGCTCCTCCTGACCCTACAAAATGCTGTCAGTCTCAGTTCTTGACTTCAACTTCTCAATGTCCCACTGTGGGACATCCATCCCATACCTGTATTTGACCTGCACCCGACAAGCCCCTGGGCACTCTGCCCTCTAAAGTGTCATGACCCTCGAGCAGGCTGCAGGTTTAATCACATGTAACTAATTACAGGAACATCTGCAGCTTGAGAAGTGCCCAGTTGTAGGTTCTCACGTTTTGGTCACTCTGGGCTCTGGCTTGTATTTGCTCCTTTTTTCCACCTCTGGCTGGGTCAGGAAATGTCACTGCTGGCAGCAATTTAACTTGGCTGAATTTAGTACAAGTTTAGAGATCAGGGGATGGCAAGGTTTCCATCTCCCAAAGGAGAATGCAGAAAGAAAATATCAGACATCAGCAGATGACAGAGGGAAGCACTGGAGGCCCATAGCCCCTCACAGCCCAGCCTCAGATGCAGGACACATCTCTAGGAGGCAGAAATCTTGATTTTTCCTCTCAGATCTGCTGTTCAGGATAGATCTGGAGAATTTCAAATTTGGGGGGTCCAAAGGAAGGAATTTGAGGGGTAAAGACTTGAGCCACAAAATTATAGTTTCAGGCACAGTTTGAAAAAAGTCTGTACTTCCTCTCCATTGTGTGTTTGGGCAGTTGTACATGGCTTCTGATCCATCCAATGCCAAATTAAGTTATTTTCTAGCATTCTGGTCCTAAAATCAAGCATACTTGCAGCTTTTCAATATTATATCTCTTCCTTTCCCCCTTTACTCCCAAACTCACCCAAGAACAATACCTTTCTAAACACATCTCTGTGGTTAAGATGTAAAAATATACAGGAACCTTAAAAAGCCATCAAGGCTCTTCTACTGTAAAGTGCTCTTTGCTCTCCTGACAGCACCTTGGGCAAGTAAAAAGCAGCTGGGTCTTGCAAGTAGTTTCCATTTCTCCTCCTGAGGATTTTCAATTAAAAGTTTTTAACTTGCTTGTTACAAAATGCATCAAAAGTGAAAGTTATTTGCATTACTTTGGACATTTTTTCATAAAGAAGGATAGACTTAGCCCTCAAGTTAATCCCTGCTATAAGCAGTCATCCACTGCAGCTCCAGTAAAAATAATAAGGAAGCAAAGTCAACAGAGTCATTATATAGAGCTCAGCAAAACCAGGCTAATCTATATGTAATGTGGGAAGCCCCAAAACACAACCACAAAGCAGCAGACAAACACATCAGCTTTAAACTCATGTATAGAATTTCCCATTGTGTCTTGCAGAAATGTGATGTTAGATTTCCACTGAATAAGATTAAAACAAGATTATTATTAAGATTATTATTCCTTCCATTGCTGCAACTAAAGCTTTAGGTATTCAGCAACTGGGACTTATGCTACCACTTCTAAAAGTCAATCTGTTGCAGGATTTCCAGTGCAACTTGTGAAACTGAAGTGGAAAGCGCGGTGACTGTGATCATCCATGGCACGTGAGCTATTTCTGCAGCTGAGTGGGTCTCTGGGTAACCTTCCACACTCAAGCAATTAATTCTAGAGTTGAAGGCAACTCTACACTTGAGGATCTTCAAAAGGGAAAGAGAAATCACAATGCCACCTCGGGTTCACGACTCTGATTGGTAACAGATGCAGGGACTGTAGCCCTCCTAGTCCTGTGTCAAGCCTGGAGACGTTTTGATGAATTCTGAGCAGATGGAGCATGAACACAATCCCTCACCCATGCACGTTCACTGCCTAGCAAGTGATTGCACATTCCCTAAAACCATACTGGGGCTTAGCAGAGGGACCTCCCATCCCAATACTTCATCTGCACTCTCCAGAAGTGAAAAGTTCATCCCCTGACTACAATACCTGCCACAGAGCCAGAAGCAAGAGCTACCAAATCTGAAACCCCAACCAAGAGATCAGCAGGCTCAGCCAGTGACCTGGCATGCAGACATGATGCTTGGCCTCATCCAGGACCAAGCCTCCTTCCCACCACAGAACAGCATCTCCAAGCCTGGAAGATTTGTGGTCTTGTAAGAGGGACTCTACATGTCATTCATGGAGCTCCACAACACCTCAACAAGCAGCATGCAGACATCTCACATGAGAGTCATCACTAGTAAATGGAGACTCAAGGTGTCCAAGGACCTTAAACTTACCACTGCTAACTCACAAATTGCTCCTGGAGCCTGGATGTATTAGCAGAGCAACTCTTCCCTTGCTAATATTTTTTGCCCTATCATACACAGGCAGGCTTATTACAGGCTGTTTTTCTCATTTCTCTTCAGGAAACATTAACATGGAAGAAGGTTGTGGGGGTTTTTGTTTGGTTTGGTTTTTTTAACAGAGAGCCCTGTAAGTCAAAGCAATTTGAATGATTACCTCACTCAAATGATGCTGCTTGTGCTGCTTCTAAAATTGCATTCTGCTTCTAAGAGTACCTGAACAGTTATTCTTCCCACCCCCCACTACCATTCTTGGCACTTTGGGTGATTCAAACTACTGCCTGCCCTTTCAGCCCAGTGTTTTATTACTTCATAACAAGGTAGAGAAAAAGTAAACCTCTCTGCCCAATTAAATTATTATAATAAATCTCTTATAGCCCACAGGAAATGAGCTGAGTTTGTTAAAAGGAAATCACTAATATCTGTTATCTTACACAATCATTTTAAGGGGGTTATTGAATACACCTGTTCCTTATATCATACAAATCAGACTAAATTAAAGACAAATTTCACATTAAAAAAAACAACCAACCCACAGTTAAACCACTCCAAAGTAGTTTATAAGAAAAGGAAGGTAACCATTTCAGTGGCCAAAACGTGACATCTGTTTGACCCCAAAAAAGGTGACTTTACCATAAAAGTCTGAGGTCTAACTCCTGGTGTGTGTGTGTGGCAGTACAATTGGCTCTTTGCCCTGTGCATATGGCTCTGGCTTACTGTTATCATCAAAGCACTGTTTGCTCATGCTAACAGCCTCTCCCTGCACCTGGGAGCAAGGAGCAAATCATCAGCTACTCTGTAATAGAAGCCCATAGTGTACCTGACTCACTGTAATTTGAAGGCAATATTAAGGAGATATGGCCATGACACAATTAAACATGGTTATTCCCACTGCAGAAGCTATTTCATTTCCTGCTCATTGCTGTTCTCTATACAAGAGGACAGCATCAACCTAAGAAACATCTTTGCTGTTGGGCTGCAGCACAGGATGGTGGTGTCCCCAGGACATGATTCTCTGACACCACAACAGCTCAGCCTACACAGATGGAGTTTGGTGCAGCCTGCACTCAACTACCACCAATGTCTTTAGATATCTAGTACGGACAACAGGGAAAGATGCTACTCATGTGGCATTCCAGTATCTGAAGGGGGGCTCCAAAAGGGCTGGTGAAGGACTTTTTAGGTTGTCAGGCAGTGATAAGGACTAGGGGGAATGGACATGAGCTTGAGGAGAGGAGATTTAGGTTGGATGTTAGGAGGAAGTTCTTCACCATGAGGGTGGTCAAACACTGGAACAGGTTGCCCAGAGAGGTGGTGGCAGCCCCAGCCCTGGCAGTTTTTAAGGCCAGGCTGGATGGGAATCTGAGCAAGCTGCTCTAGCGGGAGGTGTCCCTGCTCATGGCAGGGGGGTTGGAACTAGATGATCTTTAAGGTCTCTTCCAACCCTGCCAATTCTATGATTCTATGATCACAGTCAACATGGACATGAGAACAACGACAAGCTGCAGCTCACCGCGGACACTTTGCTCACGACATCCCTCGCGACGGCGAGGCCCTGCGTGAAGGTGCGGGCAGCCACAAAGGCGCGCGTCACTTGGAGCTTGAGCTTCCGCGGCACATCCCCAAAGGGCTTCAGCTGCTCCGTGTACTTGCTGACGCATTCCAGGTACTCATCGGTGAAGTGGTACTGGGGGTTGACCAGGCGGAACATACGCTCCAGCAAGCGCGCCCAGAACTCATTGAGCATCTCCTCCAGGTTGACGCTGCCACCCACGTAGTAGCGCTTCAGCTCCACGAAGAGGTCCTTGAACAGCTCTGAGTTCTGCATGTACAAGCGGCCATATGTCCGCACAAACATGTCGTTCAGAGACTTCTCGGCGTTCTCCAGAAGTTCTTTGAAAAACTCTAGGGAAGAGGAAAAGAAGATAGACATGGGTATTGGGTTGTGTGTTCACACACCTCTACAACTGCTGCCACTGCTTAACTGGAAAACTCAGTGCAAGGAGATTATCACCCAAATGAAATGGAAGGTTGTAAGACTCCCTAAAAAGTTTCAAACAATTTCTAGATCTCAATATTTTGGATTACTTTTCATAAACCAACCTCCTCAGCTTCACTCCAGATTGGAAGACTTGCACGAACAAAACTTATGATGCAAATCTGAATACCATGACAAAAGTCAGTAAAGAAGAACAGAAAAACCCCAAACCAACCAAAAGCCAGTTTCTTATGTTACCATCCAGCCATATTAAAAGAAGTCATAGAATCCTAGAACAGTTCCAGCTGGAAAAGACCTTGAAGATCATGAGTCCAGCCTTTGTCCTAGCCCTAGCAACCTGCTAAATGATGCTCCCCAATGCAACATCTACCTGTCTCTTAAACACCTCCAGGGATGGGGACTCCACCACCTCCCTGGGCAGCCTGTTCCAATGGCTCACAACCCTTGCAGGAAAGAAATTCTTCCTAATATCTAACCTGAACCTCCCCTGGTGCAATTTCCATCCATTTCCCCTTGTCCTATCACTCCCCTCCAGGGATATCAGTCCCTGCCTCTCTCCAACCTCCCTTCAGGTAGTCCTAGAGAGCAATGAGGTCTCCCCTCAACCTTCTCTTTTCCAGGCTAAACAGGCCCAGATCCTTCAGTCATTTCAAACAACAAGACTATCAAAGAGCAAAAAGAAAAAAAGGTGGTTTTTTTTAACAGACATTTTGCACAAATCATAGAATACCAGGTTGGGAGGGACCTCAAGGATCAAAATGGCTCTCTCTTTTCAGTCCCTGTCAACTCATTTTCTGAAATGATCATAAAACAGCCTCAAAAATGAAGATGTTTTAATGCATTTTAAAAACAAACCCAAAAATCTACCTGCAGGTTCTTTCTTTCTCCTGTCTTGTAAATTTGTCAGGTCTTGGGGCAAGGCCTGTCTCTAATTACCTACTTGGTCTTCATTGGAGATAGGGCTTCATATGTTTGCAATGATACAAAAAAACCTCCCACAAGTAAGTCAGAATTTGCTCAAAATCTAAGCATCCTGGCACAAGAATGACAAGAGATTTTTCGAGAAGGGTTTGACATGCTTCAAAAAAACAAAACAACAAAACACCTTATTCCTACTTCAGTTCACTCTCCAGGAGTATCAGACAGCCTGGTGCCAGAGAGCAGCTACTGCCCAAGCACAATCACCATGTCCTGGCAGTGCCACCTATGTCTCCAACACCAAGAACCAGCTGATTTGATGATGTCTGGCATGTCAGATGTATCAGCCAGATCACTTTAAAGAACATCTGCTGCTAAGACTGTGATACCAGAGACTTGGCACGTGGGTCAAAGCAAAGACTACCCTACCAAAAAGCCTTTGCCTTGGAGATTTGATGTAGATGATTTAAATGAAAATAAAGAAACAGGGGAGGGGTCCATGAAGCATTTGGGCTATTTTGGAACAAAGCACACCAAGCAGTCTTGGGAATGAGCTAAGGCAAGCAAGGGTAGATGCCAGTAGGACAAACCATCCCATGCTGGTGGTGCTCACACCAGGCTACTGCCTGTTAGCTCCAGCCCTGAGTGGGGACCCAGGGCACAAGTGCAGCCTCTTCACTGTCTCACCCAGCACAGTGTATTATTTCATGCATGCCACCAGCAATTGAGGAGTCTGACCTCTGTTTTTCTGTGACTCATATTCAATAAATATTTTTTAATAAAACATGCCTCTGTGGCTTTTTTTAATCCTCAAAGGAGTAATGTTTAGAGCGAGAAGTCGTTAGAAGAGGGGGGGGGGAATATTTTGGCCCAGTGTGAATTTAAACCTTGTTAAAATGTATTAAAAGTATGCTGAAGTTCAGATTTTTTTTTGTCTTCAAAATGCTCCAAGACAAACAAAGCCTAACATAAAAAACATTTGCTGGAAAAACTGAAACATTCTTTGAGTTCCTGATGAACAAAGTCATGGGGCTCAGTGCCTGACATGGCTGTATATAATGCAGCCTCTTAGGAGCACAAGAGAAATGATCCAAGGAAGAAGAGATTGATTTCAAACACCCAACACATCCTCTGTCCAGTATCAGCAGGAACCTCTACTTTCTTTCCCATGACGGGCATTTCCTCTCCAGGAAGACTTTTGGCTGTTGAGTTTATACTATAGAGATTAGCTTGGTGTATATTAATTTCTAATTCACTTAATCATTTTGAAGGCTCACTTCCTTCCTTTCCTCAGACCTCTTAGCATCACCAAATACACTGTTTATTCAAACACTTCGGTGCCTGGCACAAGAGGTGGTAGATGCATCAGCAAATTCTTCAAAAAGAACTAGGTTTTGAAATGATATTGATAGGAAATCTATTAAATAGTTCCAACCACCAGCCTAAGGGAACCCAAAGCAGTGTTTTCAGCCAGGAAAGTTATCTCAAGTAATACATCCATATTACCATAACCAATTTATTCTCCTGCTCAAACTTGTTTTATTGGTTACACTCCAAAGTGGAAGTTGGATAAACTATATCCAGGCTTTAGAGCACCTCATCTCTTAGCAGTTTTTCATGTGGGCTATAATCAGATATGTTCATTAAGTATCCTGAAAAAAAATACCCCAGATCTAATGAGCACTAAATATCTGTGCACCTACAGCCTTCCAGACAGCAGCTTCTCCTTGCCCAAAAGGAAGGTAAATAAAGGAAACGAAAACTTCCTACCAAAAGCAGTCACTTCTAAAATCCCAACACAGGACTGCTGAAGGAGGCACTACATACCTGCAAAGCTATCAACTCTGGCTCAAGCATTTCCATAGGCAGAAAATAGCCCTTCTCCAGTGCCACTTTCCAAATCAGAAGGGAATAAGGACAGAGGAGGCTGTGTGTCTGCAGCACAGAGTCAGCACTCGCCCTCCTGCCCTGGGAAGTTTCCCTGACAGCACACACCTGCCATCCCCAAATCACACTGGATGGGATGCCCTGGTAACTGGTGGGCATGGCCCACAGATGGCCTCACTAGCACCTCGAGGCTCCTAGGGTGAGGTGAGGAAAAGGGATGCTGAACATAGCAGCAAGAGCAAGAGACCACCCTGCAACCAGGGATGGACCCACCAGTGGGACATGCACAGCAACATCTTCCTCCATGCAATGCACAGCACTCTTGGTCAGCAGCAGGGATTAAATTATATATATAGACATGTTTTACTCTAGCTGTTAGCATACTTTAAGCCTGCATCCTCAGTTTCTGTCTCCCCATCAGGAAATGAGCTTGGAAGGAACATTAAGCTTTTCACTGTGCAAACCACGGCCACAGATGTCTGCAACGAAGAGAAGAAAGCTCAAAAGTCCTTTTATGACTTTAAATGCTAATCTGACCAGTAACTCCCCACATCTAATTAGATATTAATTCTCCCCTTCACAGAAACAAGCTGATTAGCAAACACCAACATAACCCAGCATTAACCTTGCCACCACAAGAAGAAAAATGGCAGGTTCCTCTCTTAGTCTTGACTGTTTGCTGGGTAAAATAAATGACCACCTTTCATTTGTATTAGAAGTTGACTTGTTCTCAAACAAAGCAAACACACAAAGGCCTCGGTTGCTTACTTTACAGCACTGTAAAAGCATGTTTTACAGCTGTGTTGCAAGCAATCTGTACTCATTAAATTATCACTCTGACAGGTTTCTGTGAAAAGCTGTCAAAGGCAAACATTTTTCACAGACAACAAATCATACTTTGCCAGTGCTCTCTTGAGTTGCTGCTATCTGGAGGGATGGCAGGCTCTCTTTTCCCTCCAGTTATCTTGTTTAAACTTGCAGAACAAGGGCTGGCCTCTCTGCTGACAAACAGCCATGAGCACACACACCACCAGGAAAGGCTTCATAAACTGGCCTTGGGAGCAGCACGTGGCTTGAAGGTCTCCCTGGTTGTTCTGGCTAAGAGCAGAGCGTGGACAGATGTCTGGGTTACACAGAGAAGGATGGAACACAGACAAGGCATGGGGCTAGCATGGCTCAGCCAGCTCTGGGCCAATCTGATGCAGGAGCAAGTCCACATTTTACCACTGAAATCCATCTCAGCTAAGTCCTGCTGATGCAAAGTCATCTTGTCACTTGGGGTGATGCTCAGGAGGATGAGTGCTGGGGCAAGGGTAGCAGCACTGCTGTCTGCAGAGCACAGCCAAGTTGCCCAGTGGCACCAGAGCCACAAAACCTTTCCTAATGCCAAAAAAAAAAGATAGTTTAAAGTTTGTCTGCATTGCAAAATCAATCCTGTGGACACTATAGACTTTGATGCTCAAAGGAAGATGACATTTCCAATGCAATTAACTTCTCGAGATAGAAAAGACAGTGATCTGCAGTCAAGCACAATACAGCTCTGGGTTCTGTTTATTCTTTTAACACGTTTCAATTTCAGTGTAGAATTTCAATAGCCAACACTCAGGGAAAGCTTAGCAGTATCATGAAACAATAAAGACTGGGTGTAACTTATCTGGTATTTCTGCAATGAGTGTCTTGGGGGGGAAAAAAAACAAATCTCTGGTTTTGAACAAGCCCTTCTATAAAAGAACACAGTGGGAAACATAACCATAGCTGCTTGGCAATTTCCTTTTTTTCTGGTAATAAGACATATTACCTGTTTGCAGCTTGAGGGCAGAGCAGCCCTGCTAGTAACCCAGCACAGGAAAGCACTGCACCTGCCCAAGGCAATTGCACACTGACATCAGTTTCCACTGCCAGAATAATTCAAAACAATCTTTCTTCCAAATTGCAGATATACACAAGCTACCTGAAGAAACCCAATCACTCCATCCACTGCAGCACACAGGGCAAAGCCCACCTCCAGACAACACACCAAATTCCTTGCATTTTTTTTATACCCAATATTGGATTCATAGGTCTCATCTGAAAATATCCTCTTTTTTTAAGTAAGAAGGGATGTAACATTTTCCTATTCCTCATGCTAACATTTTCAGATGTATTAAGAGTTGGATTTTCACACAAGAGGGCTTTTGATGAGGAGAGCCTGCTGCTCTAGGGCACAGTCCTACCTAAATCAATGGCAGCTCCTGGAAATTAGATGAACACATCAAAGGGGCATGTTTCCCTTCACACACAGGCAGGCTTGGCATTTGCCTACAAATGCTGGTGACAAAGAAAGCAGCAGTACAACTGCCTGGCCTGAGCTTCCTCCTGCCACCACCCACACTGCCTGCCCCTCAGCAGGACCAAAGTGCTGATGTCCTCTGCCCCTCCAGCCATGGAGTGCTTAGGGATGAACTCGTAGCTGACCACCACAAGAGGGGCAAAGTATTGCCTTGAATTTCCCTGTCTTCAGGAACAAAACACATTTATTTCAGAGAAGAATTTCACACAGCAGAGCACTGTGCTCCATGGCATTTCACTTGCTTCTCTTCCAGACACTGCAAAGAATCAAGCCATAAGCAACTCAGGGCTCAGCATCAAAACCCTCCACATTTTACACAGTAAAAGAAACCTTAACTGCAGTGCAAAAAAAGCAGAAAGTCTTATCCAAGAGCTCAGCAAGCCTGTTGAGCCAACGTGCTCTCTACAGATGCCCATCTGTTGGCCATGCTCAGGTGTGGTCATGTCCTTCTAAAAGGAGAGCAGGGCTATCGTGCACCTTCCTGCTCTCAAATGCTGCTAGACATGTTGCATTTTCCATGCAGCAGGCTTGCTTACTTTAGAGCTGTGTTTTCAACAGGTTTTAGTCTGTTTGAGGTTTCCAAATTAACTATGCCAACAGATACCAGGTAGACATGCGATTACTCCATCCACCTTAAAAGAACAATTAAAAGACAGAGGGAACATGCTGAGTTTTTTGGGGCACAATTAATTAGTTTCAGATCATTTGCCACCCAGCTTTTTGGATATGCTCTTAATGTGTTGTCCAGATTATGATTAATTAAGGACTGTCTGTCTTACCCAACCCAAAACCTTTCATTTGCTTGTCTGTACAGACAATGATGCTTTCTAGTGTATACAGGAGAACACTGCCACCAAAGAGCTTAATTATATCTTCTCATAAAATGGGTTACTCATGAAGTGTCCACATGAGCAAGATGGATTCCCAGACAAATGCTCCTGCCCAAGCTGCAGCCCCAAAGGCTGTGCCATTGAGGGGCCAGTGCTGGCACCATCCTAGCATCTTGGCTGAGGTGCATCTGTGGATGCAAACTCTACCCTACAGCTGCTCCTACCCTGAGAAACAAAATTCAATCCAGACAGATAAAAGGAATTTGGAGGGGAAAAAAAAAAAAGAGAGATGAATGCTTCACAGCTCTTTTCACCTTGAAAGTGAAGCCATCCATAGAGATGCCACCTACCCCGAGAGGGTTGGTGCCTCATTACTGCATATTCTGCATTTGCAATTTCCACCAGGGAAAAACAAGCCATAACTTAACAACCTTTTTCCAGAAGTGCTGAGAAACTGATGAATACATAGTGTTAACACATTTATTGAATATGAACTCAGGAAGGGCAGGGCAAATCCACAAGCTGTTTCTCTGTCCTGTTCTCAAACATGTGTTAGCACTTACTGACATGGGAAGAACTCTTCTGCAGAGTTTGAAGAAGAACAGGTTTAAATCATGCCAGTGTCACAGCAACAGCCCTGCCATGTGAACCTAGGAGGAACAAACAACACCTCCCCAGACTTTGCTTGATGAGTGAAAGGTTTCAAGAGAATAACAACAATTGGGCTGCAGACTCATTAGGTAAAAAAACAAACAAACAAACAAACAAAAACAAGACCAAAACACAACTACCTAAGAAGAGAATTTCTAGAACTCCTTATTTCTGAGGACCCAAGAGTATAATCTTCATCTGCACCTTGGGGCTGGCAGGAACCCAGAAGAGCAAGGCAGAAGATAACTAACACAGAGCAAGATCAACACCATCACACTGAGATCTAGCTCATTAAAAGGGCAAGAAGCAATGAAGGAGGAGGAAAAAAATCAGTGCAGAGATTGCTGTTTGTGATTCAAGAAGCAAAGTGCAGCACATGGCATCCTGCTGCACATAGCAGTTGTCCCATGAACTAGGAAAGCAGCAACAGCAGAAACACTCTTGGTCCCCTCTTGGTCCATCCCACACAGCAGGATGAGTGCAGACTTCACAGCCTCCTTCTCTCCCTGCTCTATTGCCAGGGACTCTTACTGCTCACACCTCCCATTCTGGGTCAGCTACAGAGGGTTTCTGCCACTGCTCCCTTGCTGCCTCCTTCCTGGGCAGCAGGGCCTTCATTCTCAGCTCTGCCATCCTCCTCCTCATGACCACAACTCAACAGCTTTCTTTCCCAACATTTCCCTTGCTACTGCTTCTTTTCCTTCCATCTGCTTGCTCCTCCCTTCACTCCCCCAACACATAATTTTCACTGTCCCCAATTCCTCAACCTCAACTGATCTTTCAAACACATCTACTGTTTCTCAGCTGCTTTAGCCTGCTGACCCATGTCCATTTGGTACCAATACACCAACTACCCACCCCAAATGGCAATCATCACCTGCAAAATCTGAAAGCAAGGTTCCTTCAGGCTGCCTCCTGCATCCTCCCAATTCAGAGGAGCTTTTTAGGACACTCACTAAGGTATTTCACACATGTATTCTTCCAAGCCTCCCTTCCTACTTCTGTTGGAGCTTGTGGAGGACCTGTGCTGCTGCTGAAAGCTGGGGATAGCTTTCTTGTTCCCCATTACCTCAGTTCCCCTTATCTCATCATATTTGCACCAAGAGCTCTTCTAGCTAGGGCCACCTCTGTTACTTGTTCATCCAGTATGCAAACAGCTGGATGCTAAGACACTACAGTACATTTAACACTAACAAAATAGCTTCAGCTCTGCACTGATGGATTATCACACCCTCCAGCCCACCACAAGACTCCAAAATACCACCATCTCCACTGCAAGCAATCCAAGTCCTAGGTGGCTCCATTGTGCAGGAAGGAGGAAGAGAGAGTTAATTTTAAACTGACAAACAATAGGTCATTGACTGGTTGACAGCAATTAGTAACCAGAGAGCACCAGGCATGTTTCCTGTTAGCCTGCTGCCCACATCTTTGCTTTTGAAACAACCCCAAATGTTAAATAAGACTTCACCTGCGATCTTAACAGTAGAACCCCTTGGGCCTGAGATGGTAGATGACTGTTTGATCCCTTCAAGACCATACACAAAGTGGCTTTGCTCATTGATGAAGTCTTTGCTCAGTTTCAAAACCTAGTCTTTTTAGGGCTTTTTTCCCCTAACCTACAGGGCAGGAGCTTCCCCCTTTAAGATCTCCTCCCTCTGAGATAACTCGACCTGAGTCTCCCAAAACAGAAGTCTGGTCCCCACCACTGTCAGGTAAGCATCACCCTTCTCAACAAAAAAAGACTAAAAATCACAGTGGTTTACATACCTCCTTAAAAATCTCCAGATGGAGAAGAGCCAGTAAAACAAAAAAATAAACAAACTTTCACAGCATGGACACCAGACAATTGGTTTCATTATTGTTGCAGTGAGTGGGAAAGCACAAATAAAAGCCCACAAGTGGGATTTTCTAAAGGAAATGTGTTGGTGGTTGCTCCCTCCTGCTTCTCCTAAGTCACTCCATCCCTACCCTAGATAAGCATGGGTCTGAAACCAAACCTGAAGTATGGTACCATCCATTTCTGAACAGGGACAAATAAGGCTGTGCCTTCATCTAGACTTGAGTGGCAGCAGATACATCAAACTAGTCTATTATTTGTATGTTAATGGTGCAGCACATTCACCAGAGGATGAGTTGTAATGGTAGAGCTCTCTCCACCACACATATTTCTCCAGAAGCATGAACACCATGCAGCTCTGGCACAGCAAGCATCAAAGGTCCACTAGGTCTCTAGTCTCAGCTCTCCTGCTGTGCCACAACACCTGGAGCTGCCTCCTGTAGAGACAGAACTGCTGGCAGTCAGGACTTTCTGCATGGTTCCTGGGTGCCAAAGACATTGAGGGACCCTGGCATATGAGCAGGATGTGGCCTCAGGTCTCTGCTCCTGCAGTTTCCAATCAAAGCCTTAATGGCAGATGAAGGTCCCTAAACAGCAGTTATTTCGGTAGGGCAGAGTGCCCCAATGGTCTGCCAATTTCTAACTATAGGAGCAGTAGGCTGGGCACCTGTGGGGCTCATCTTTCACTGTTTGCTTCCACACTGCCTGGAGCAGCAGAGAGGAGACTTCTGAAAGCTTTCCCTTCTCCTTTCTGTCTGATTTGTGGTTATTAATACTTCCAAACCACCTGAACTGCTGTCCTAGCACACTTCTCTGCTAGCTCCTACCTGCAGACAGTGGCTGGAAGTCAAGGATTAGCTGAACACCGAAAACTAAACTCAAAAATGAGATTCAAAGGGGTTCCCCCACCCCAGTTCCAGCAGAATTTGGAAGCTATTGAGCCAATGCTAGTCAGTCAGCCTCAGCCACAAGGCAGTTATTGGAAGTAATTCATGCACCCAGGATTAACATAAGGCTCACACTAGAAGACCAAGGGCACCCTGGGATGCTTCAAAGCTGCACAGCATGATCACACTTTATACCTGTAGCTACTCTGTCCAATCTAAACATGGACCCCAGAAACAGAGGTTCCCTGCCTGGTCCCCATGCAGCTGAGGGGTGGGTGCACCATAGTCTTAGGGACCCCTGGCTGGCTCCTGCTGTTTGGATTTGGTTTCTTTCTGCTCACTGTCCTAAAGAGGTTTTGTTTTACACCTCTGTATTTGTTGTATCTTAAATGCTAATGAAATAGTCAGGGGGAGGGGATCAGAAACAAGACTCTCAGTATTTAATAAGCTTCCCAGATGCAGGCTTGAGCTGTACCATTTGGTACAAAACCTTCTATCAAATTGGCTATTAGGAATACCACACCTACTGCCACAACAGGAATGAACCATCTCATGTTTGTCTCCTGTACATAGCATTCCCCTACAACATGGGTGGCAGAAGCTTGCTTGCCTTCTCTAAATCCAGAGCATACAGAAGAAAAGGACAAGACTTGGTTTAAGTGCAACAGCAAAAGCACTTGTGAAATGCAGGGTCTGGAGAACAAGCAGCCGCCTGCCAGACTCAGCCCTGCAGGGAAGAGACTCAGTGGCCCCTCTGCACACAGAGGCTTGGGCTCTGCCCTCACCAATCACTCTGTAGCAGACTATCAAAAAAAAATAAAAATCATTTATCCCTCTAGAAAACAGTCAGCACAACAGTTACATCTTCCAAGAGATTCAGGTGTCTTTAATAAAAATAAAACAACTAAAAACATCTTATCTAGGAAGCAACAGAATAGCGGAAATGCTGAAGAGTTATGGGCTATGTCCTGTCCCTGCTGCAACTCCTCAAAACAGCTGAGCAATTTCCCCAGAGCACTGCTTGGTTAGCACAGATCCTGGCATGGAAAACTTCAGCTTGAAAGGGCAAAAGAGGTGAAAGTTCGAGTTTAAAAAATGGGACCAAGTGTTTATACAGTCTTAATGTCACCATTAATCCTATTCATGTTATTAAACCCTGGGAGAAGGAAGGGGAGAGCACAAACTGTGAAGATGAGACAAAGCAAAGGATATTTAAAAGAGTGGTGGGTGGTGCATGTTTGAAGCCCTGACTGCTATAGCTGCTTCTGTGGCATGAGATGTCATCGCAGTCACACAGCTTGCTGGCCATCCCATGGCTGTCATTGTCATGGAGGGAGCTGCTTTACAAATCTCACCCACTAATTTCTCAATGAAGCCCATAAATGTATCCGAGATGCCAGAAAAAAAAATGCAAATCTTTACCTCTAAAGACTTCTAGTAACAGGGAATCTGACAACTCCCAAAGTACTTTTTCAAGAATCATTTCCCTTGCTGCTGAAAATACATACCTTACAGCTGCACTGGGACCAGTCTGGTGGTTTAATTTACAGTAGGAGAGACCCACAGGAGCATATATAGCTGTACTTCAAGTAAATATTCAGATAGGATAAGATATGGGACCCTGAACCTCCAGTCTTCTCCCACTATCCACAAACCCAACAGATGCAGGAGGATCTGACGCTGCCACATTACGCACGAGGAGTTGCAATGACTTCTGGTCAGCCCTTTGGGGACAGATAATCAGCAGCTTGTTCCATGCTCCCGATTAAGAGGAGATAATCCATTTCTGTACAGCTTTGGTGTCAGATCAGAGCAATTCTGGCAACAGTTCCAACTGCACACAGTGCTCTAGCAACAGCTGATGCAAATGCTCCAGAAGCCGCAGGGCATCTCAGCCTGCATCCAAAGGACATGCCGCCACTTCGACTGTCCTTTCGGAGCAGCAACTGCTGCAAAGGTCAAGCACATAACAGAGGCAGCACGGGTTTGCCTTTCTTCTAGGACCTGAATGTCAGGGCTGAGAGACTAGCAGCCAGAGAACATGCCACAAAGATTGTCAAAGAGGCTGAAGGACAGTTTGCTGCTTGAGCTGCACTTCAGAGCAGCCTTTCGAAGCACAGGGATGTGTCACCCTGCAAGAGAAGCTTTTGTCCCACCTGCTGGGAGGCCAGTTAGGTGAAATGAATTTGGTCCTTGCAATAACTCATCTCATCTGCTCAGTCTCTCTTCAGACAGGCCAGGCACAGTAAATGCAGCTTCCAGGAACAGGATGACACCATCCCCTTCCAGATTTGCCTGTCAAGGACTACCACAGTTAAGATCAAGGTGAGACTGGTACAGGGCACTCTGCGAGGGGCTGATGGAAAAGCCACACAGCACAAACAAAACAGCTTGTACAGGGCTCCCTATTTGGAAGCTTTGTGCTTTGACAGGTATCCAGCTTAGCTTAGCTCAATATCCTCCTGCCATCATGCAGCCCCAGAGCCATCTCTCACCCTACAAACAGGCAGGCACAGCTAGCAATATGTCTGCACCATGTCAGGGATGCTAACAGAGTGAACTGTGCATGCTCTTTGTTTTCAAGGCAGCATTTCAAAAAGCCTCATCGTTCATTTAAGGTGAAGCAGATGCTGCTCCTCTGCTCTCTTTGAAAGGGCTTATCTATGGGCTGGATTTCATTAAGTGTCTTGTTCTGCATTTAATAAGCTTGCAAGTCTAGACACTTTGGTTCTCTCTCTCTATCATCCCTTTGGTGTACCAGTAGGTAGAGACAACAGAGGTTAAGAGGGAATGTTTAGCTAGCAGATTGAGATGCTATCAAGATGACTGTGTAATTCCACTTTGACTCACTGCAATTACATAGCCAGGGACTTTTTCACTCAGTGAAAAGTGCCAACCCCTTTTGGAAGAAAGGGGCTGCTACCTTCTGCAGTAATGTAGAGGAGGTCCCCAGGAGGTTCAAGGCACAGACTTTGGGGTATTAGTAAAAATCCATGTTGAATCAATAACTGAATAAGAGAGAAAAAGGTGCAGAGGAGCTGTGCAGTAGAATCACCCTCTAGTACCAGAGAGTGTTGATGATGTATGACCAGAACAACAGTCTCAGCAATGCAGTCCACTTGACTCGAGATATTTCCATGAGCACAAAAGGCAGGCAATGATGGAAAGGTGTGTGCCAGCTACCTCCAGAGGGAATTTCTTCCTGCAGCTCCCATGAGCCAGGCGTTCCCTATGGAGATCCAGTCTGACAGGACACCACTGCAGATCTGAGGGCCATGTTGAGACCAGTCATTTGCTTATCAGCCAGCAGTTTACCATCACTTGAGCGATGGGAATTCAGCCAAGACTTTGTTCATTTTGCTTCTGCCCTGCCTCACACTTGAACCCTTGGCCTCCACACAAAACCAGTGCTGTATCTGTTGCTCTGCTTAACCTCACAGGCTAAGTAAGATGGATAAAAATCCTGTTGGATCACAATACCCTGGGAAAGATCAGCATTTTTGTGGATCGGGGCCACAAGATGTACACATTATAAAATTACACACACTGCAAGGATTGCAGGGATGTACCAACAAAACTAACTGCAAGCCTACCTGAAGAGCAAAATGTTTTTTCAAAAGATTTATCAGAAAGATAGATCTCTCTCTTTAGGAAACCTGCAGCCATAATCAGCAAATATTTCTCTATCATGGGATTGCAAAACAAGACATGCTCTGCCCTCTGAGCCATGAGTCATGAACTGCCCCAGCAAATGGGGAGGCAGAGCAGAACAACTGCACAGAGAGCAACAGGATGAGGATTTTTTTGTTGCCTTTTTTTTTTTTTACATTTTATCCCAAGGAAAGCAAGTTCAAGGTCTCTGCACTTACCATCAAACTTCTTGTATCGGGAACTAAACATGGTTTGTAGGTGATTGCTAAGCTCTACGACAGCATTTCTGAAGTCATGTTTACTCTGCTGACTGTACTTCTCCTCCATTTCTTGAGAGCAGCATGTGTAGCCTTGTGAGCAGACTTTCAAGTGGTCGCCTGAAAAGCAGAGAAGAAAATACCCTGAGTTAAAACAATTCTCTGTGCTTCAGCATCTACCACAGCTCCGTTTTAAAATTGCAAAGACAACCCGGGCACTGGATCTGGCCCCACATAATGTGCTTTTAGAGCATCTCACTGCAGTGCAGGATGAAGTTGTTCTCTCCTAGCACCATCAATGAAATGCTGCTGTCAAGTTCTGTGGGCCAAGATAAACTCTTCACATAGCAATCCTCAGCTCCAGCTTCTCTGACAGAGCTCACAAAACAGCACCATCACAGGCAGGCAGGCTGATGCTAAAGTGGTTCAAACTTGGGCAAACTGTGCAAATCTTTGTCAACACTGAAGATACCATCAAAACAAGCTGCTAGGATGAGAAACTCTGCCTTCCAGATCAGATGGTATTTTAAAAGACACAGCCTACACGTAAGCTGCTGCCTTCTCTCCCATTTCACACCCTGCTGCCAAACCTCATACTTCATCCCAAGGAAGCAGATGGAGAAGCAAAGGCTTTTTGCTACCTGCTCACACCCAGGAAGCCACCAACAATCTCCAAGTACTTCCGAGGTTCAGAGACTCACTGCCAGAGCTGCAGAGGACTTGTCAGCCCCCTGCACAAAAGCTAACCTCTTCACGACAGCCTGTGAACCACAAACTTAATGAAGAGCTATCCTACCTGCTAGAGCATCAAAAGTGGCTTTTAGAGAAACAAAACCAGTTTTTGCATGGTGCAAAACAAAGCCTGCTCACGACTAACACAAGCATTTGCTTCTCTGCCTGCCTCATGCAGAGATCTCCTAATATCAGTCAGCTACTGAATCTTTGCATCACTTTGCATGACTTTCTAACCCACAAAGGTTAGTATCTCTCCTTTCAGACAATTAAGACCCACTTTAAAGTAAGATATAAATATATCTATCTATATACATAATTCCTAAGAACCACTCCTCCTAAATTATTTTCCTTTTATGCTACTGGGCTTGTTTGTTTTCCCTGGCTTTACAGAGACCTTGACCAACAGATAATTCTGCCATAGTTAATTTATTGCACAAGACTGCTGTTGAATTATGGAAAGCTCAAAGTCTGTTATGGGAAGCAGCAGTGCTTAAGCATAGCCTTCAGAAAACACAGAAAAAGCCTTGCTGTCTCCTTACAGTTGTTTTTTTCTTTCTGTCCAGTAGTAAATACACAGTGTTAGGGGGCACAGCACTGAGAGGTGCAGCTCCATTGAGCTTGCTAAGCCATTTAAAAGAGAGAAAGAGGTGCACCCAGAATTTTCAGATCTTGTCCTCCAAATCACTCCTCTGTGAGCTAAAGTTGCCATCCCACCTAATGCTACAAAGCAAAATCACTTTTCTTTGATTCCCCTCATCCTACATGTGTTTGGTGCCTCGCTGGGACACAGGTGCAAAAACCAAGTAAGGAGAACACTACTGAGAGTAAATCAAGATAGCACAGAACCCATTTGGTTGATCATTAAGAAATTACACTCCAAAATGCAACTCAGACATTCAAAAATGAATGACCAAGCAATTTAATTACGGAAGATATTTCTCAGTCATGTCAGCACTATGTGCTCTTGGCTTGTGATCAAGAATTAGCTCTGTCTGGAGCTGAGGAGCTCCAGCTACTCAGTGCTAATCATAGGAGAATGCACTGTGTTACTCAATGTTTAAAAAAAAACAACCAACAAAAAAAACAACCATACCCCAGAAAGGTTAGGACTGTGGTCTGCTTTTTTTTCTTGCACCACACTAGGAGATACCAATGGAAAGTCACTGGAAGACACTAGGGGCCTTAGTTTTCCCACAAGAGGGTTGTCCTTAACGCCTCCGCAACCCTGAGACTATGTCCTCACTAGAGCAAAGTAACAGGCACTGACAGAGTTTGAAAGACATCTCATGCCTAGCCTTCATTCTAAATCAGCTAGCAGAACTGATTTGTTCAGCATCCATCTATCCACAGGACTCAGCCCACACTTGAGTTTGCAGGGAGAGCAATGCAACATCCCAGCGTACCACCACCTGCCCAGGTGTGTGGCTGCGGTGTTGCAAGCTGCTTACACTGCTTACTGACCCCATAAAACAGCTTCAAAAGACAACAGTGCATGCTACAACCACAGCATGTAAGGGGAGAAAAGGCTGGTGAAGCCTTGGAATGCAGCTGCTGCCAGTGGTCCACATGAGCATGGACCAGTTATATGCACACAGAAAACACCAATCTAAAGCCAAGATCAAAGAAAATGCCCTTCGTCTTTCCAACTGGCAGTGAACTTCTCCAAGGAAAAGGAGTGAAAAATATGAGTACTCAGGCCCACTTAAACACAGATCTAATGTTTGTGTGTATTATGTAAAGAACACTCATGTTGTGTGCTCACTGTCAAGGACACATTTGGCAATAATTATTTGCCAAGTTAAAACTCAAACAGTGCCCATACAAAGCAACTCCTCATCTACTGATGAGTGTTAAAGACCCGGCAGCTTTTGTAATTTATCACCGTGTGAGCACAGCAAAAAAAATCTAACTCTGCCACAGCTTCCTTTCAAGTTAGGCTTTTTATTGAACTGTTTGGCAGGGAATGCAATCATCACATCAGGGGCTGCATGGCAAAAAGAGCTTAAGTAGCAGAGAATGACTCCAAACATCTACCGCATATGCACACCACCGCTGCTGTTTGTTTGTGGTGGATTTGCAGCAGATCTTTCCCATGTCCTGTTTCAGCAAGACTTTTTTTCTCTGTTTTACATTATATACAAATACAGAGAGAGAAATGTGGGACCAAAATTACAAAAGAAGCTGGCTAGTTAACAGCACACCTCTGGGGAATAGCAGTGATGGTTTAAAGTTAGAAATGCAATGGTACATGATGTTACATCCAAGGGCATGTGCTCAGAAAGGTAATCTTGCAAACTTATGATTTAAGCCACTACAGGAACACCACATTTAGCAGACTCCAGGCACACACAGTTTCTTCCAAATCAAGTAACTATTTTGCAATGTGTCAGAAAAGAGGTTTTCATAGAATGAGTAAGTGTGCAGTGTAAACTCAGGGGCTCCATGATCTTGAAAAGCTGCTCCTTTCGTCAAACAATTTTCCAAGACCTTTTCAAAATGTTGTTTCTGGATGTCTAATATCTTCCCAGCCTGCTTCTCCTCACCTTGACCAAGTTCATACTTTAAGTATACCTAGCTGCAAAACTAAACTTTCAGGAGTGGTTTGCTAGGAGGCAAGGAGGGTTATTTCTTTCAAATACTCCCGTAAACAATGTAGCCTTTCATTGCAGCTCAGTAAACAAGCCAAAAGCAGTTTATGGTCTGAGATGTTACTGTTGGACTTTGCTTCCATGTGAGAAAACAGGCTGGGGTTAACTGTGCTGGTGGAGGGGTGGGAGGCCACCATTTTAGCCTCACACTCTGACTCTTCCCTCTAGCACACATCAGCTCATGTCATCTTTAAAGTTTTATGACTTCCTCCGAACCAAGTACCAAAGGAATCCCAGACTGTAATGCCAGGCCCTAATCCGATTTCACACTAGACTTGCCTTCTAATTATCACAGAATATTAGGCTTCCACCCATCATATATAATTGACATGCTACCAAGGCTTTACAAAACCCCCAACAAAGATGAGTAGAAACACTAGCATCAATTCAAGCACAGCCCTGCTGCTCTTGCCGTAAGTTAACAAGGGATGAGAAGAAAGAAAAGCATGAGCTTGTGATCCACTCCAGTGGAGTCACTGAGACAGAGAAGGCTACAGAATCATCCACATGATCCAATTGCCATTAACTGTACCCAAAAATCACAGAATTGCAGAATCCTAGAATGGTTTGGGTTGGAAGGGACCTCTGGAGCTCATCTAGTCCAACCCCCCTGCACTGGGCAGGGACATCCCCAACTACATCAGCTTGCCCAGAGCCNAAATACCAAAAACTGCCCATTTTTGCCGGTTACAAAATGAGCCAGGGATTCTCAGTACCTCCAGGAATGGCCCACAAGCTCTTGCCTGTGATGGTGTTGCTGTAACCCCTCTGGGCTATCAGTACAACCACACATCCCACAGTCACAACAGTCCTGGCCCCAAGACAAGGTTGGGTCATCCTAATCAGTGCTTAGGCTGCTCTTAGGTATCTGCTAATGAGGAGCACTACAGAAATACAGTTAGTGTCTCAGCATACAAATATTTTCAAGGTAGAATGACACTCCCTGCTTGCTTTAAAGCAGTGCTGCTGTGGGACTGGTGTTTATTTACTAGGGAGAAGACCCTTGAGGAGTTGGTTGCATGCCAGGAAGGGTCAGATGTAAAACAGCAGAGAGGTCCTGCTCATGGAGGTGATGCATCCACAAAAAGCAACAGAGTTAGAAGTTTCTAAGCTCACATCCTGCAATGATGCTGGGACCCTCTGGTCAGAGCAGGTCAAACCAGTTTGGGATATTGAGAGGTGTATCTCCCCTGATGGTCTGAAGTGCACGGTGCTATTTCCAGCTTGAACCAGTATTTCAACAGAACATTTCCAGGAAAAGTGCTTTGTGCAGCCTCCTCCCTACTTCAATCACCATCAGACACAAAATAACATACACCATTTTCAAACCAGATCATTTCCCATCCTAAAGACCTGCATCACACAGAGTCAGCTTTCCTTTCTTCCCTCCTCAAAACATGTGCAATTCCCATTGGGATCTCAAACCCAAAGAGCACCAAAAGAGAGCAAGCACCCCAAACCCACGTCGTCACCATGGAGGTCAACAGCCAGCATCACACTCCAGCCAGGCATGGGGGCTCCAACCCTTCCACAGCCACAGAAAACCTGGTCCTGGACTCAATCATTGCAGATGCTGACACTCACCTGCATGCTTTTATTCCATCTACCCAGGATTTTTTAAGCCAGAAGACATCCTCCCATGCAGTCAGCTTCCAAAGCTGACTGGTAGGTTTATGGAAGTACCACATTTCAGCAGCACGTGCCAGGGTGCAGCATATTTAACATCCCACTCAATTAGCAACTGTTTAATATAAATGGTTTATTTGCCTTATTAATGTTAAAGCCACTTGTTTCCCCTGTGCTTCCACTTAGGTTATTAATCAATGTGCATTTCAGGTTTTTGCTGATTACTCTAATGGCACAGAAAAACTCCCCAGACTCACAGAGAAAGCTTATAATATTGAAATGATTTTCTTTTCCCCCTTTGCAAGCTTGTCAAGCAGTCAAAATACACTCTTTGATACCCAAACCAAAGCCCTTTCACCTATGCTTAACAACAGTGAACTATTTTCAGTCGAGCTTTACTGCATCTGTTAACTCAGCTGCTAATCCATCTTGCAGGCGTGGGGAAGGCCAGGGCACACAATAGCTCAGTGACATACCTCCCTTCAACACAACAAATAATCCTAATTATTTCCATAGCATGTACCTACAGTTACTTAAAATATCCTACACAACCCAGCTCTGTCTGGCTCCTATTTTTCCATTTTGCTTTGTTGACAGCTTTGGGTTCCCAAATTTACTGCCAAGCGGGCCAGGGAATGAAGAGAACAAGAGAGAGATTTATATCCATGTGTGTACATTAAGCCAAACACACATTAGGAACCTTAATTTTCTACTGGAAAGAGCAACTTGGGACACAAAGAGGGCTCTTGCCTTCCACCTCTCCAAGTCCAAATTACTACTGCAAAGCTTGTCTTCAGGCTGATGACAGAGCCGGTTCCTGAAGGACTGAGTCTAGGGAAACACTGCCCACTGAGGCCAGGCAAAGTGATTTTGGGACACCCCTCCAGGGTGAGGGCAGATCAGGAGAGCCCTTCGCATGCCCCTAACACAGTTCTTCAGCCCCAGACAAGAAACAAAACCCTGTCTCCACTCTGACACCCTGGAGAAGCATCACCAGCCAACTGAATTCCCCTCCTGCTTGGCTCTCTGGTTGAGGCTGGGGCAATGAAGTTCAGGTGGAGGTCCCAAAGGACCAAGCTCAAAAACTCCCTACAGCACATCTGAGCTCAGGACTGCACCCTTTGCAGGTGATGTCCAAGCAAAAAGGATGCAGGATCTCACTTTAAATGTACTCTTAAAATCCCATTGAAAGTAAAAACCCTGCTCAGCTGAGGAAAAATACCATCACCACTTCATTTCCACAGCACTTCCCAACTGGAAACCCTGAATACTGTGAGGCTTTACACCCCAGAAAAATACACCATGATCTAGCACCCTGTCATTCCAACAAACAGGATATTGAGTCAATTAGTGGCACACCAAACACAACCAGACAGATGAAGATAATGCATTTTTGCTAACATCAAAAGAGAGAGAAACCACACCAAAACCTGAATATACAAATAAGACAAGGGAAAGAAAAAGAGTAATAGTGAATTAAGCTTATTAAGTAAATTTGGAAAGTAAAATAGCTCTGGTTAACTAGAAGATTCTCCCTGGTTCTAGCTAAGACAGAAACCTTCAATGAAAACAAACCCCAAAAACCTGCATACAGCCAGTGATCAGACTTCAGAATTCAACAGAAATTATCCAGTAGATTTTACAGGGGTAATCCCCAAAACCCCACCAAGTACACTTTCATGCAATTAAAGTGGGCAAAAAAGAAAACAAGGAAGAATCCATTGGAAACAGCAAACACACAGAATTATTGAAGCCTCAAGTACAAGGAGCAGTAAATAGAAGAGATCTGGGTGGGAGACAGTTACTGTCTTTGTGAAACTTCTCATATTTTCCTCAAAATTGGCAAAACGAAGCCAAAAAATCTGTTTGTTTTTTTCCATAAAGCTTTGGGCTATTTGCCAAAAAGCAGCTTTTAACCAACCTGGATTCTGCCACAAACACTGTCATTTGAACTGGAATATTCTTCCTTCTTAACAACATTTTCCTTCTCCATTTTTGGCCCCTCTCCCTCTATGCTCCCCAGACCCTCCACTGGGCACCTCCCGGGATGCTTGCTGGGGCAAAAGGCACCACACATGGGCAGGTAGGAGAAACAGGAGCACATTGCTGGCAACCACTTTTCCAGTGACTTTTTTTCCCCTCTCCCTTTTCAAACAAGCCGATTCCAGCATCAATGTACAAAACCACGTTTCAGAGCTGCACAGTAGTTCCTTGTGAGATGCACCCAGGCTCACCTATTTGTGCCAGCAGACTGGTCATCTGCTGGCAAGCCCTAGATTTGGCAGTAGATGACCCTCAAAAGCTTCAGCAACATTTTGAGGTCATACAGCCCTGGTGATTCTGGGAATCATGTGTTATTTGGAAAAGAACCCAAACAAATGACCAAAAAAAAAAACCTCCAAAGAAAGGTGTTCATGGTTTTGCAGAGGCACTCAGTCTGATACAGAACTCCCTAGTTGAGAGCTGCATAACCTTGGAAAGCCACAGCTCTCCCCAACAGTGGCACTGGCACGTTTCAAGGCAAGAACTACTGTCCCAAAGTACTGGTACCCTGGCCCTGTGGTCAGCCCCTCTGAACATTCCACCTTTCCAATGCCACCAGCTATGCAGGGGCTCAGCAGAAGGGAAGTTTCCCTGCTTGCAAAACCAAATCCAAGCATGCATCAATGCACAAAGCAGAGCTACCATTTCCACATGTTAAAAGAGCACCAACAGGAAGAAGAGTACCAAGAACAAGTGAACTGGCAGCTATGACCCAAAGCAAAAGATGTTTTTAATTCCTTAAATAAGAAACAAAGGTTGTGAAATTCAGCCACAATTTCCTGTTTTTGACTTAAAATAAAATTAAAAAAAAATTATCCCAGGCTTCATACAAACAATAATCTGATCTATAAATTGGAACACAAGAGAGATGTTAACTAACTTATAAAGCTTATATCTCTATTGCAAGATCCAAAATAGGCACTGCAGAACCTGCTGCAATTCTGAGACCAACTTTACACAGAAGGGGAGGAAAAAACAACCAACCAACAAAAAAGCCCCAAAGCCAACCAAAACAAAATTCCAAACAAGCAAACAAAACCCCAGAACACCAAGTTGCAAACTACTGTACTGAAGAGTAGTGTACAAATAAATACATAAGCATCTAGAAAGTAGGAAAGTGATGCTTTTTATCCATAAGGAGACACTCCTTTACCCTTCATTGGGTGGTTTGGAGCATGAAGGACAGTAAGTGGCATGCAGGGGCTCAGCAGAGAGCCAGGACCAGCCAGTGCCACTCAAAAGTCCTAGGTGACATGAACAGGAGGTCTGCTTTTGCTCCCCTTGCTTTGACAGCAAAACGCATGTAAAGCCCTTGCTCCAGGCAGCTGCCAATGGCACAGCTTTACTTCCTACCCTGCGAAGGCAACCTGGACTTTGGACCAGAGCACCAACTCTTTATCTTCTTCCTCCTGCTACCTCCTGTGCCATCAGCCACCCCCACCCAAGCACCTAGTGCCATCAAGCCCCAGGAACCCCACTCCTGGCTAGGGTGAGGTTGTTCAGCCAGCAGGAGTTACAACCTCTGGTAACTGAAAGTATAAACAAAAAGATGAAAAGCTTTCAAGGTTCAGCTGCAGCAAAGTCCAGGTATAATCTACCAGTCAGTTCATGTCAGGAAATCTGCACAACCCTGTCATCTCCAGAGGCACCTCACAAGACAGAAAATGGTCATCTTTGGACTGCTTCTTTCTGGAACAGCTAAAACCTGGCAGTGTTCAAAACCAGGTTGGGTGAGGCCTTGAGCAACCTGATCTAGTGGTAGGTGCCCCTGCCCATGGCAGGGAGGTTGGAATTAGATGTTGTTTAACGTCCCTTCCAACCCAAACCATTCTATGATTATATGATCATTCCTCCATCCTCCAACTGGGTCACATACAAACTCCACTTTCTTCCAGGCAGTAATCAGTCTTCCCTAGAGCATAGAAATAAAATACAATTAACTCTTTTGGTTAGGTCACCCAGCTCTCTCAGCTCCTGCTTGATGGATGGTCGGCTCCAACCAGCATTTCATGCCACATTGGCTCCCTGAGTACCAACCCTGAGGGCCTTTGCTCCCCAAATCCCCTCAATTCAAGGCCAGGGATACCTGTGGCCTTTCTGCAAGACCCAAGTATCCATCCTGACTCATGAGGGGAGGCAAGGTCCCCAAAACACCTCTGACAGCATGATATCATTTCTCAAACCCATAAGCATGCAAAGTCCTTCAATGAGAAGCTTCCTAACAGCCTTAGCTCAGCCCCAGGATGAGTGTTCAGCAGTTGGGGGATGTCAACTCCCTGCACAAAGCAACAGTTGTGCAACGCCAGCAAAAACAGAGCCCAGGCATGGCAAGGATCATTCATTTGTAGGAAGTTTCCCACCAGCTACAGAAATATTTGCTCCAACAGTCTTGAAGTCTTTAAGGAAGAACTCCACTTTTTCTTTTCCCTTCCAATCCACTATTTTCCATTTCTCCACACAGCTATTAAACCAACCAAAGCTACCCAATTCCCCTGCAAAGAGACCCCAATCTCCTTCCCCTTGTAGAACAGGGTTGCTCCCTGCATGGCCTCATCCTACTGCCCCTCGTAGGACAATTAGCCTTAATCCTCGTTAGTTCTGTACATTTCCTTTAAATCCTGTTAGCGCATTCCTGGGTGCACTCGAGCGCGGCTCAGCCAGCCTCGGCTGTGGCGCTGCTGACAGTGACCCCACGGTGCATCCCAGCTCCTGACCCACCAGAGCTGCACAGGTCCCAGGGAGTGCAGTGTTTCTCGACTAATCTATCTTCACTGATTAGTTTTTCAATCAGGAAAGCAGATGTGAATGAAGGGTACAGATGAAAAGAGAAACGGAGAGGGAGGATAAATAGGAGAAAAGTTTTCCTTCAAGGGAAGGTTCCCCTTTGCTACTTTTAAGAGGCAACTATGAAAACTTGGTCCAAAAGTAGTGTTTGAAGTCTAGCTACTTTCATATTTATAACATTTGAGTCACTCTAGAAAAACTCTGCCAAAGTAGACCAAGTTGGACCACTACATTCATTTATTTTGCAAGTTTATCCAAGCCTTGGTTAAAGATAAAGAACAAGCTTGGATGTGAAAGAAAATCAGAGCCAGGCTGCGAGAGCAGCAGGGAGCTTCCACTCACTTTGATAGCACCAAGGCACGAGATGCTATCAGCACAACCCCAAATGTACTTACTCCTTCCTGGAGAGGCATGGGGAAAGCGCTGGGAAGAAAGCACTGGAAGTCATTACTTTTTCTTGGGAGGCATTCTTGCCATGCTAACATTATGCAAAGGATTTAGGTTAGAAATCTCAGGCACAATAAGGCATTTAGACATTATTCATTAATGGCCAATAGTTAATAGGCTGGAGCTGTAATTCCTCTGTTTGGGGGTCTGAGGGTGTTTTAGCCAAATCTGTTAAAGCTTTTATATTACAGCTGCACCATGGATCTGTTACTTAAGGTAGGAAGCACCTTCCAGTCCAAACCAGAAGTAAAACCAGACTTTACCAGGTGTCTGCTGATTTCCAAAGCCAGTAAGCATATCAGTATTTCTATACCTGTTTCCAGCAAGGTCATGGAAAAAGAGCCATCAGTAACATATCCTAAATGCTCAGTACGCTTTAACACACTCTTCCACAAAACAAAAGTTTTACAGAGTGTAATTCTCTCAAGAACAACACCTGCATGTCAAGACTACAAATTACTCTTTGGAGCCTGCCACCCTCTTTCATTTTGAAGTTTAAGTCAACACCAACAAAGCAAAAAAAAACCAGGGCCATTCTTGTGAAAAGCTGGTCTGAAAACACATGGCTAACATATTGCCAAATTTGAGAGACACCCCGAAAGAGCAACAAGGAGAACTTTTGGGACTTCAAATAAACAAATTTGACCTAATCAATCTGGAAAGTCTGTTTTCTATTTGTGGCTTTGGGTTTGCTGTTTTATGTTTCTTTTTTTGTCTTTGCTGTTTGTTTGTTTTCAATTACCCAGGCTCCTCCTTATCCTAACCTCTAAAACTCCCCGTGCTGTGCCAGTCAGGAAGCAGGCAGCAAGACACCATAGTCATCCAATTGCAAATGTGAGCTGGAGGATGCTCCTTCTTCAAAAGCTGCTGCTTTAGCTCTCAAATGAACATTTTCTGGTGTGTCCTCCCCCCTAGCAACAGTATGGCACCAGCAGTTTGGTATCCTCTCCTCTGAAGCACGGATTATTTGCTGTTTCACAGGTTATCAGGAGGTAGCAAGCAAAGCTTACCAGATGTGGGGTTTATTACCTCAAGTGGAACTACTATTTTCTTTATGGGAACTCTGTTTTTTAAGGTTTTATCAGATCACCGTGATTACAAAAGCTTCACTTAACATGCTCAAAATCTCCTATAAAACCTCTGGTTCAAGGTTTATTTGGTCTAGGTGGTTTTCAACTTGGAGAAATGACTTGCAGACACAAGTAATTTGTCCTATAAGCTTAAGCTGACCAGTTGCTCAATGCACTCAAACCACGCCAGCCTTCTGAGCAAAATTCCATCAACTCACTGACCAAAAGATGTTCTTTTAAGAATATTAAAAAAAAAAAAGGAAGGGGGGGGGAAGAGCTTGCAGCAAAAAGGAAGTTTCAATTACTTTGTGAAATCAAGCAGAAAAATTAAGATCCAAGCAAACTTTATTAGCTCTGACAAGCAAATGCTGATGCCTTTGTTTCCGATGCGCGCGGAACTTTTCCTGAGGAGGGGTGGGTGTGGTTTGGGTTGGTTTTTTTCCCCTCTTTGTAAGCCACAGAAATATGCATCCATCTTTTACAATATGTTGTGCTACAACTGGGTTTTGTAAAGATAATCAAATGAAGGAACTGGAACAGAGCTATCACACAAAGCAGCTGATTCTTCTCTAAGCATTCACCAGTATTTCTGTGTATCAATAGTACTTCACAACCACATTTATCTATTTAAGAACCCACATTAATAAGCCCTTCCTCTACTTGCAGAGCTTGCCAAGCAGAGCAACAGTAGAGATAACTTATGAATTTAGAGCAGGTTAAGAGACTCCAGGAGAAGATATACAAAAGGCCAGGTTTTCAAATGTATTTTGCATCCACACATTTTTCAAGACAGTTTGGCTCTTATTAAGCATTTCATATTCAGTTTGTGGTCTGCGGTCCAGGGGCGACTGAAGGGGTCTGTGGAAGCATACACATGGGCAGCAGTCTGAAGTTTGCAATATAGGGGACTGTGGCCCCCCTGGAAATTAATTTTTAGAGGGCTCACAAAGTAAGACAATTTGAGAGAGCTACACTCAGGCTTATGCTGCTCCCACTCAACAAACCATCTCCTCTGCTAGAAACTCCCAGTGGCTCCCAGCTCCCCGAGAGCAGGTGGGCTGCAAATTGGTGGAGCAGTTATTTCTCTCCAATCCAAGGACTAAAAAGTCTCATTTGCTTAGAAAACAAAATTCAGTCCAAGAGCAGGTCCTGAGCAGACATAAATGAGCCTTCAGTTATAAGTGGAAAGTTTTCCACAAGACATTTTCACAGCAACACAGAGCCTGTTTCAGCACCAAAGGGAAGGCAGAGCACTCACACTGCCCCACACCTGCAGCTGCCTAGTTGTCCCCCCCAGCTCAGGACAGGATGACCTTCTCAGCCCAAACACAGGCAAAGCCCTTTCCATAGCAAGCCAGTTTTGGGCCCACTATTTCAGCCAGGAACCTCCCATAGCAGAGCTGCTTTCCAGAACAGGAGTCTGAAGGAACCACTGCCATCGACTCAAAAATGCATCTCCACATGACAGCCATAACCCAACTTCTAGTTTATCTAGTTACCTATACTACATCTCACTGCATACTACGAACACCCAGTAAAGCAGCAAGTTTGATGCACGTTGCATTTTTCAGCCCTGACCACAAAAAGCACAAGAAAGCTTTTCCTGCTGCTTCATCAGTGATCCCAGCAATGCTGCCTTCCCAGGAAGGCAAGCAATGCTGCTCTGTCCCACATCTCTTCCCTCTGCTCATGACTGTAGAAACAATTTCCCAATTTCAGCTGGACCAGAAAGAGGCACTAATTAAAGGGGTTTCAGAAATAATTAGCTTGTGTCAATCTGATGCAAACCAGGGTTGGAGAAACAAGTCCAGATGAAGGGTTCTGGGAGGGACTGCCAGCAGAGCTTGATCTCACAGCAACTGTTCACTGCAGCTGGAGGACTAAAGCATGCACGTGTGCTTCCCAGCTCACCCTCTCCCATGGTCAGAGCTACCAGGGGCTATTGGGACATGTGATGGACTCTCTATGGCTATCAGGTCCTGGCTTGCCAGGCCATCAGAAGAAAGGCTGCACAGGAAATTAATGAGCAATCTGTGTATATTATCCTGGGGGAGGGGGAAATACCAAACACTGCTCTCTGCAGCAGGACACTGCAACTTGACATAACATTCCAATTCTAACAGTCAAAAACCTTGTACCATGAATTACTGCAAAAGGCAGGAAAGAAACATTGCTCAGAGGGGATGCCAGCATCAAAACGGAGGAGATGGATCAGATTTAAATCTAAACAGGTCCACTGCACATCTATCCTGAAGTTGCTGTTTATAACTGAAGAAAGGCAACTTTATACACAAAGATCACACAACGGTGGTTCCTGGCTCTTCCCGGGAAGAAAAGCTGCTTTCAGCTGAACTTTCTGAGAACTGTTCATGTAAATAAGACAAACTTCCCAAATCACACACAGCTGAGCCTGAAGCATCATATGGAGAAAGGCAAATAAATGTCACAACAGGAGCCAGGGGAAGTCCAGCGCCAAAAATCCCAAGGTGCAACTTTCTCAAGACTTCTGAAATGTCCCTGAAATTGGGCCATTGTACACACCTAAGAGCCAGGGAGGGAAGAGAGAAACTCCCTCCAGCAAATGGCACAGCCCTGGGCTTAGCACTCTGGAAAAAAGGGGAGCAGATCCTCTCCAGGCCCTGGAGAGGCAGCATACACCAACACCAGCTCTACCTTACCCTGGCCATGACGGGCAGGGTGTCCAGGAGATACCACCATGCAAAGCCTGATGCTCAGGTTGCTGCCTCCTCACTTAGGGCATTTATTGTGAGCAAATGCACTGGGACAGGAGCAGAGTCCCCAGCAGCTGTGACAGTCTGAAACATCCTTTACCCCTCCCATGTCTCAGCTTTATCTCCCCTTAGACAAACCACCTCAGAGCTAGGACCGCAGCTGAGTTTGTAAACAAAGCTTGTTTTTTTTTTTTAACTGAAAAATAAAAATGTGCTTTTTAAGCCCTTTCCCACTACTCCCTTCCAAGCATTACTTTTTTAACAGTTTGGGCATCTGTTACAGAAGCCACCCAGTGCACACAAGCAGCACACTGTGCTCAGCCAGCAAAAAGCAACCTACGTCCGAAAATCCATCCTGCTGCTGGAACAGACTCCCAATGTGTTCCTCAGGTCTGGAACTAGCAGTCTGCCAGTATTTGTGGAAAAGGCAAGTCTGAGGATTTTAAGCTACTCTGGAAGAGGTAAGGAAGGGGCTAGGAGAGAGGGGAGACAGAATTAAGATAAGGATATTACAAAACTAAAAATTCCTTCTTCTCCCCCCGCTTTGGGATGCTCTATCTACCTCGCTGTCCTCAGCACAGCTGTGAACACCCAGCCTTATCTGCCAGCAGGTTCACACAGGCACTCCTCTTCCTCCTCCTCACATTAGCATAGATAAATCTGAACATCTTTTCAACAACAAGCAAGCCAGCTGCCAGCTTCATGTGAGCAAAATCCTCCCAGAAGGGACAAGCAGCATCCCAACTGAAGGACACGGCTGCAGAGGACAATTACCTGGAGGGAGAGAAGGAGGGCACAGGAGGCCACTTCAACAATTTAAGATGAGACCATCTTTTGGGGTCCCCTACCCTCCTTCCAAATACTTCACTGTATGGGCACGTGCCTTCTCAGCACTGCTCTGCACAGGAACATGGCAACTCTCCTTCCTCACATCTGAGGTGACTTGACACATTTTGGTGGCTCACGCTGCCCAAGCAAGCTGAGCCACCCAGGCCCTTCCTCTACTTTGCAGAAATCCTTCCCTATCCTCGAAGTTTGGATATACTCTGCAGCCAGCATCAGACCCTACACCCACCCAGGAAGGTCTCCTCCCCTCAAGCCCACAAAGGATCACATCTTCTTAGGTATTTTGGAAAAAGCAAGTTTGGGAGACCTCAGTCCCAGGTATCACAGGGACTCTCCACCTGTATTTTGATCTCCACTAGTGCACAGCAGCTGGGCTTGTGCAAACAGCTTCAGTTGGGTGGGAAAACAACAAGCCTGACTGAAAGCACCTTATCATACCAGGGGACAATTGCATTGAGGCTTTTGCTGGCAGGCATCGAAAGGGTTTATTTTGTCTTTTTAAGCACAGCCCTGAGCAACCTGGGGGGGAGAGGACTAAGTGCAAACAGGACCTTTGCCATCCACCTCCCAGGAGGTACCATCCAAATCCACTGGCAGGAAGGTAAACAGCCCCCAGCATGCTGTGACCCTCAGGGAAGGGATGGATGGTTGATTAGCAGGGATGGGATACATTTACCTTGTGTTAGTCCTTCCCAAGCAGGGAGAGGGGCTCCCACCCTCATGCAGCCTGCTGTGCTGTCCCAGCACTCTGTCAGCAAAAACACTCTATAAAAAGTTTGTGGCTAAAAAAAGCCCAGAGGAGAGATAGGCAGTCTCTGAGCTGGGAGGCATTCAGCAACCTGCAGGCAACACAAAGCAATGCTAGCAGGGCTGAGACAAGACTTTAGGACAAGGGCTGCCATCAGTGGCATTCCCATATGGACCAAAGGTCTCCAGTGGATGCCTGGGACATGACCAGAGCCACTTCCCACTGTGGATATGAACCTATCTTGTGGTTAAAACATGCCAAAAAGCACCCAGACAAGCGCCTGCAGCAAAGCAGTGAGAGGCCATGCTGGTTCAAATCAGCATGCCTGGGCTCAACCAAGGAGATAACTGCAGGGACAGGGCAGAATGCACCCAGAGGATAGAAAACCAGAAGCCAGCAACTCTCCCTAAGAGCCCAAGTGCTGACTATGACCAGGTTTCATTTTAGCTTCCTTCAATGCAGCCAGCCAGCAGTGTTCCTGCCCAACAGTCCAGGCTTCTTTTTTTAATTATACTCCCTCTAAAGGAAAAAAACAAACAAACAAACAAGGCAGCCAAGTTTCTCACCTTTCATCACCAAAGGGATAGGCAAGAATGGCAGAAGTGAAACCTTCCAGCCTGGACACCGTGGGACAAGTCCAAGCTAATACTGAAGCCTTGAAGCTTCACCCAAGCCCCCCAGGAAAGATGAACATTTTCAAGACTGCCACAGCCTTAGGCACAGCCCTGCTCCTGCTCTCATTCTATTTTCAAACAATGTCATTTTTTCCAAAACAAAGTGTTTTGCAATCCTTCAGTAATCCTTTCCTTTTCCAATAAAAAGTGAAATTCTTTTCATTCTCCACTGGTCAAGACACACAACCNGGCTCCCGTGCTGGGCTGGCACCAGGCAGATCTTGCTGCACCATGAGCTTCTTGTAGAAGACTTGGGAAAGGTTAAGTTTTAACTTGAAACTCTTTTCCTAAACAGTTTGACTTGTCTTCTGAACCTAGCTCCTGTAACTGATGGATTTCGCTTTAACTTCCAAATGTGCTTCTTATGCCGTAACTTGTCTCCCCCAAAAGAAGCTGTTTAATGTCTCAGAATATTAATACTATATATATATATAATACTGAAAAATAAAAGAGCCAAAGATTGCCTATTTCTCATAGCAATATAAATATTTCCAGGTCCTAACAAAGGCACAGGAAAAGTAGTTGTACATCAAAATGTAACTGAAGCCAATAAAGAGATTTGCTCTGAAAGAAATTAATGAGATTCAAATCCTAAGGAAGTGGATTTCATGGCACAATCCTCCTATGTTAACTGCCCAGTAGTTTCCCAAACTGCCAGTCCAAAGGCAACATAGAGTAAAATTTATATTCTGTGGTCACTCACACACACATCTGGTGTAAAGGCCCTCACTTACAAAAAAAAACACAACACAAAAGAACAAAACACACATTTCTGGAAGAGCTTCACAGTTTAAAAACAACATCTAGGAACTAAGTGGGATTGAGTAATTTGATCTCAGAAGACACACTGGTGGCCCTGACACACATCCCTGGATCCAGCTGGGAGAACACAAGGGGTTAAAACCCACATTGGGCTCATGCAGCAGGAGCATGAAGGGTCTATTTAAAAAGAGAAATCAGGAATTTTGCCAGTTTTTACCCCTGATAAATCCGCATTCCAGTCTGTCAGCTATCTTGTTATCCCCAGAGCTGCTGAAGTGTCTTTGGCTGTAACTATGCATGACTCCAGCTTTGAGTAATGGAAATAAAGTATGTGCACTGCAATTGCAGCATTCCTTCTCTAACCCCAGAAAATGAAAGGCAGAACAGGAGGAGATCCTAGAGCAGCTCAGGGATTTTATATGGAGAAACTGGAAAGCTGTTCACAGCCTCCATCAGCTGCCCACTCCCCCAGCCCCAAACCTGGCTGGGAAAGGATGCCTATAAGGTGTAAAAGGGATGCCACGTTTTAGCCTAATACAGCAGCTTTTACTGTCTGCAAGAACAAACAAATAAACACTCTTCTAGATTCACAAGTCCAGTTTAGCTGGCAATTCATACCCAGCAAACATTTGGAAGCAGTATTGTAAAATTAAACAAAGCTATCATTTACAGGAAACCCTGCCTCAAGTACAAATTATAGAGTTGTTAAGTTTATCTGGCAATGCCTTGCCCCTGAGTGCTATATAATTATTCCTAAATCTTTCAGGAAAGAATGCAAATATTTTAAAGCCATAACTCATTGACAAGGAGGAAGTCTTGTTTAACCTTCTGTGCATAGTTTGATACCTAGAAATTAACCCCTACTGGCCACAACTATTTTTCAGTATCCTGCAGAGCTGGCTGGCTGGTAAGCGGACCCATCCCTGACTTTGGTGAGGCTGGCAAAAGCTGGCCAGGCAAGAGTGCCAGGTTGGCCTAACATCCTCCCCCCCGCCCTTGCAGACTGTGTTTTTACAGCAGCATCAGGACTGTTCTGGAGCAGCACCGTGCCAGCCAGGCTGCTCGCCGCGCAGGAGCCTTCCTGGGAAGGGAGGTTTCAGGCTGCTGAAAAGATTGGCTGTTCTTGTAGGGCTCAAGGCAAAAAAAATGGTATAAAGCAGCCTTTAATAAAGCTGAGGGCTGAGTTATGTGGAGTTCTGCTCCACAGAACCTTTGGATGTGGAATCTCCACGTCCCTTTGGCAGGCTGAACGCAACAGGGCGTATATAGCAATGTGTCCTGGCCCTTCAAGCCTCCTCTACCCACCAAGCCACAGCTCTCCAACCAGCACCAATTAACTCATGTAAATTAGTGGAAGCCACTGCCACCTTCCCCAACCTCCCCAAAAAATGAAGTTTGTGTAACAAAGAAGAAGAAAGTCAGCTCATCCTTTGCTCAGATTCTTCCTCCAGCAGCTAAGCCCTTAGTCTACCACTGGCAGCAAATCTTTTGGGGTGTATTTCTAAAGAAATGGTCACTTGCAGCAAAAGGGGAGAGGGTGTGCATCCCTCAGGACAGGTGAGTGGCATCTGTAAAGGCATGCATGTAGCCCCCCATTCTTCCAAGAGCAGCTGCCAGGCTGACCACCTACTGCCCCAAGGGGACTCATCCTGCTCCAGAGCAGTGCTGTGCCCACAGGGTCAACTATGCCAACTGTGCCCACCTGCCAGCACCCAGCTCTGCCATCAGAGCTGCTCTGAAACCACAACACACCCACTGTTAAACTACAAAGGAAAACAAAACCAAACAACAAAGCAACATCTGATCTTACCTTTTCAAAAGGTAGCACTTTTGCTGTTGTTCTCCTCGCAGTGACATTATTTATTTCAGAAGAGCTCAGGGGTGGGTATTATCCCCCAGCACTACCTGGCAGTTTCTTGGCACTGCTGCTCAGATGGCAGGATGCTGCAGGAGGCAGGCACTCACAGCAGCCTGTCAGTACAGTGATGCCATCATCCACAGTCACTCCAACATGGGAAGCAAACAAGCACTGCATCAACTCCTGCAGCAGTTAATCCAGTCACTTTGTATACACAAACAACATCCACGATGCACACCAACCATCAAAGATTAGTGTTTCTGATATGGTGGATCTCAGAGGTGAAATGACCTGGTTTCTTCCTCCTGGTGGAAGCAGGTCAGTGGATTCTCTGCCTTGCCAACAGCAAAACCCTAGATAGTTTAGTACAAAGATGAGCACCATACTGAGAAATCACCCCAAATCAATTTAAACCCAACTCTACTAAGATGCTATAAAGCTCCAAACAACTCTGATGCTCCAAACCATCTCAGTCTTTCAGATGCTGTCCAAGCAATGCAAGTCCCCTTTACCTCCTCTCCTCTGCAATGACAAGTTGTGAGCTTTCTTCCACGGCTGGAGCTGGGGAAGTGAGGCCAGGGCAGGCTTAAAGCCCTCACACTGCCTCCTCACTCTGGCACAAGCTGCTGCCGTGCTCAGGGAGCTGGGAGGCAGGAGCATGTAAAGCCAAACCAGCAAGTGATTGCACTAGAAGAAAGCAATCTCATTATGAGAGCTACTGAAAGCAAACCACAATTATTATGTAAACAGAACTGAATCATTAGCAGACACTATCAAAGCCATTTTTGCCCCCACCGAGAAGAAAAGCATACAGTCTTACAGCACCCTCAGTTCTGTCTCAGAACTGAGCCAAAACTCAGGAGGGAAGCCTGTTTGTTTTCCTCCAGTTCAAACCAAACCAGTGGCACCACTATGACCTCTGATCTCCACTCCAGGTTTCTGCCAGCTGCTCGCACTGCTCCCAGTCCCTCTGCCCTGGTAGCGGGGCACTGCTCCCAGTGCCTCACTGCCTTGTCCCACACCAGGCACCCTCTATTCCCCCAAAACTACCAGACACTGCACTTCAGAATCCCAAAGGTTGGCAGGTGGGCCAAAAAAAAAAAATCCACCCTGCACTACTAGGTGCCCTCATGTTCCTGGCAAAGGAATTATTTTCCATCAGCCTTGTAATTGTGCTGGTTTCTTTGATCACATCAATGCCCTGTCCTCCCATGGAAACAGACCAAGGAAAGCTAGGGAGAGTGCAGGAGGTTGTTTTTTCCCTTTTATTGCTATCATGTAAAGTCTTTCCCTATCACAAATTTATTTCTAATAGCACTCACCAGAGCTGGGCAAAGCTGCTTGCTCTTTAATCTTCCAGGGGGCAAAGTTATCTCTAAAACAAACAAACAGGCAAACTCCCTCGTAAAGAGGGCATTGCCAGCCACTTGGCTCTAAAGACACTCAAACAGGATCCTCTTGTCTGTATGAGAAGCAAAAAACTGCATTTCAGCCCAGTAAAAGCACTGGCTCCATCTTCATGTTCCAAGAATGCTGAATTACAACAGGCTCCACTCGAAAAAGAGGAGGGCACAAAAAGCAAAAAGTTGATATTAAAACCCATGTAATCTTTTTAAAACACCATTATTAGAACCTGTAGCACCAGCCAAGGGTGATTTATCACTCCCTGTCATCACAGTTTGCAATACAGAGCTTTTTATATCAAACTGTCAATGCTACCAAGCTAATGCTCCAGCTCATAATTCCTGAAAGCTGGCCCTTCATGCCAACAAATTCCCTAAACCCCAGGGATTTGGAGGTCTGGGGCACTGCTGCTCCTCTATCAGAGCCTCTGCCAGGGGACCAGCCATGCAGGGCAATGTGACCCAACACTGAGCATCCAGCACAGGCTCTGCAAGGTGCTTTGAGGAGGAGGATGTTATAAGTCAACATAGGTAAACAATTCACCAGGGTTATTTTGGCTTCTTTTAAAAGGAAAGTCAACAGGCTGTAAAGGCTTTAACTACATTTTCTGATGCAAGCACATCCCTTCCAGGCACACACCATGAGGTGCCTGGTTTTCACAGGGCACAGTGGTCAGAGCTCTCTGACAACCAGACAGTCTAACATTTGGGGTTTTCCTGTGAAGTTGTTACTCTAACACACCCCAAATCACACCAGTAATTTCTAGAATAGCACTACAAACCACAAGAGGTTAAACTGACTGCATATTACTTAAACTAACCTAAGTGTGACCCCTGGAAAGGAAAAGCTATTGGATGTTGTGGTTCTGTAGAAACTCAATTACCAAAGCCAATTTCCTATGAGCATTTAAAAAAGGAGGAAAAAAAAAAAAGAAACAACAATGCTGACAATGTGTAAGGGGCACATATTTTCAACTCCTGAAAGCTGCAGACTTGCCTATGTAAGAACAGCTCCTATTCCCACAAAAATGTTGAAACATATTTTAAACATTTCATCATTGTTTGCTCCCATCTGAATTTACTTAAAATCCAGACAATTCTCAACTTCTAAATTGGAAACATTAAAAGAAATACTCCTTCAGAATCCTTTGCTCAGGGCAGCTCCTCTCTGCTGATCCACACCCCTCCTACCCCAGAGCCAAGTGAGTAGTCCCTTACATTGAATTCACACAAATCTGAATCCATCAGACACCAAATACAACAGCTGAGTAAAAAGACTGAAAATGAACAGATTTTTTTTTGCTTAAAAGATGAACAACAACCAAAAAAGTGTTTCTAATAGTGCTTTCTTGGTGGAAGAGGTGGCAAACGACAAATGAAGCAAAGTTTTACATTGGGAAAGAGGCACTACAATCCTCATTTCACATTAAAACCAACATTGGGCAGCTCTTAGTGAAGGCTGATCCCATTGGTAGGTACACACACACACACACTTTTTAAGCACCATCTCCATCCTTTCAAGCAGCACACTTTGTAAGCAAGGTGATGCACCTTGGGCATCACTATCCATCCCACCTCAGCCCTCTCTTGAGCTCCACAGGGGTGCCAGACAGCAAGGCATGAACCAGGGGAAAAGATGCCCTAGCTGGCCATGGCCATTTGCAAACAGAAAATACTATCCAAAGAAAAACATCCCAGCCACATCCTCACAGGGGCAAAGCCTGCTGATAGCCCACATGGCTGCCACTAGCCCCATGCATGTAAAGCCTCCCAACACCTCCTCACTGACTCCCTCCCTCCCAATGTGCTGCTTTTATCCAAGTGCCTTTCCCAGACCAGAAAGATGTAAACAAGAAGATGCCCCAGAGCTAACCCAGTGCTTCAGCCACAGCCTCCATGGGGCCACACAGTCAAAGAACAACCTAAGACAGCCCAAAATCTCTGCTAGGAAGGCAAAATAGTTTCATGAAACACTAAATAAGTGTTTAACAAACTGGGAAGCAGGGAAGATGCTTCATTCTCCTTTAATTACAATGCATGGCATCTAAAGAAAAACAATACAATCAGCAGCTTTCTTCCAGAAACGAAGAAATTCCAGCAAAAAGCACAAATTGCCTCTTCCAGGGCACTGGAAGGGTTTGCTATGGAGCACACAAGGTAATTCGAGGAACAAGGGGGAAATTTTAAAGTTTTGCCAGGCCCTTGCATTGCTTAGCAATGAGAGAAGGAAGTTATCTTCATAATCTCAAAAGAAAGAGAAGGAATGTGAGGAATGCAAGGAGGTTATTGCCCTGGAGACCGAGGCTGGCTGCCCCAAGGAGATGCACACCCTGACCTCTTTGGCTAACAAGAATTTCCTTGCCCCAGCATTAAAAAAAAAAAATCCAACAATCCACCAACCAAAAAGGCAGAACAAAAGCAAGGAATTGGATCTGGGAGGGGTGCTCCTCTGCTGGGTAGAGGCAAAAGATCGTGCAGCAGATGGGATAATCCTGATGCTGCATGCCAGTGCTGCCCAAACTTGTGGTTTGGGGAGAAGAGCAGGAAGGACATGTAAAGGATTGAGTCCATGCACCTCAACACATGTACATACCCATAGAAGTCCCATGCTGACCCCTCTACTTGTCAGAGGAATAGCTACAAGTGGAGGGGACAGGCAGTGAGAACCACGTCTCCAACACCTCTCAAAAATCCCTGGCAGTCCTTCTCCATCCATGCAGGCTCCAGGATGCTCCCAGGGCTGGCAACACATTGCACATAACTAGGACAGTGAGGTCTGCACGAGCCACCAGCCAATACCACAGAACAGGCTAAGACCATGGACATCACCATGCTGAACAACCTGGGACCCTTCCAGCCTCCTGACAGAGGTCCCAGCTCTGCTGAGCAGATGCTACTGCATCTCCAAGACAGAAGATGCTCATCTGGGGCCTTCTCCCACCAGTCATCTCACACCTATTGCTTGCACAAAGCAGTGATGCTTCCACCTGAACTTCCTTGGCTCTGCAGGTATCAAGGATAAAGACCATGGCGGAGGGGAGAGGCAGAGACCCAAGGCAAACGCAGAACCTCACAGCCACAGTCTTGCTCTGCTGCTGTTTCAGTGAGAATAAAAAGTCTGTTGACATACGAAAGCCACAGAAAATCTCCCTGAAACTACAAAACAGCACTGAAAACATTGTGCAGCTCAGGCCTCCTGCACAATGTACACACGTCTATTCATCCTCTTAAAAAACAGCTACATGTCTAAGGAAACATCTGATAATTAAGGCAATTTTAACAATAGATAATAATTTGACTATGAATTGTATGGAATGTAATGACTGCTTATTCTGGCAGAAAAAACAGAACTTTCTATGAAGTGTCTGCCAAGGAAAACGATACTCCCACTCAGCCCGGACCACTGCGAGCTGTTGCTGCTAACCACATGCTTCACACTGCTGGCTGCTAGGACACGGTGCGCTGCTGCAGTCGAACAAAACCCCGTGCTGCAGATTTACAGAGCAAACTGAGTGCCAGGCAAGCAGTGGCCGGAGCTATGACTCTGCTGGGAGCCACCACTGGCTCTTGCCAACGCTCACCGAGCCACGCAGCCGCCAGCACCGGACACTGGGGTGCTCGCCGGTGGCCTGCGGGCAACGTGCAGGCTGCCAGCTCCCCCGCTCCCCCCTCCCCGCGCTGTTTCCAGTTGCTAAATGACATTAGAAGTAGCTAAAAATGCTTCAAGTGATTCTCTCGTTTACTTTTCCATGTCAGCACTTGCGTTTGCCGCAAGGACGTTCTCCGACAGTCACTTCCCCACCCACGGGTGGTCAGGCAATTGCTCCATTAACACACACCAGGCAGGAGAAACCACCCTCCCCACCAAGGACATTCACTGGACAAGAGTCATTGCAAACAGCTAGAGCTGGTGCCCAAGCAGCTCCACACCTTCAAACAGCTGGCCAGAAGGACTCCATGTATTACCTGGTATTTCTCATGCCCCAATGAGCCCGGGAGCTGTCTTGTGCAAACCAACTGCAACAGGCTCAGCAGTGCCAGACAGCAGGAGCAACACAGTCCTGGATGAGATCCAGAAACTGTTTCTCAGTTGGAAAAGGCCACATGGAAGAGAAACACGTGAGAAACTCAAAAAGCGTCTGCTGAACTTTGTCATTAAAACAGCAATGCCAACAAAGTAGCCTTCCTGATCAATCAAGATGGCACATCTGGGTGATGGGTCAGCACTCAGCTTACAACCATAAACACACTGGGGACAAGCAAGCAGCAGGACACTGGGGCCCCCCTGCCAAAGTTACTTCGGGTAAAATCCCATGTGTCCAAAAATCAACTGCTCTCCACCGCTCCCGACAAATAAATGCAGCTATTCCATTAACTCAGTTTAAACAGAGACAAAGATTACATTGAGCATCTTCACCAAAGCTGAATACAGAGTACTGCTTGTGCCCAGCTCTGTGCAAAGGCAGGCTCCAGGCTCGCTCTGGGCTCACCAGCTGGGCATCTCCCACTGAGCATACCTCCATGCCACCACAAAACCAGGACAGCAGTGCCAGCAAGGCAAGGTACTGCACTAGGAAATTTGCAAGTTAATTCATAGTACTTTACACCAACAGGCAAGGTTTTGTTTTCTTTTACCATTCAGGAAAAGAAACATCTATTTCTTCCAATTAGCAAGAAAAGGGAAGGAATTCCCATTGCTTTAACACCTGAGGGCAACAAGCAGCCTCTGGAAAGAAATGTTGGGGGTTTTTTTGTTTCTAAATCACAGCCACCTACTGCGGGTCTCCGGATGCCACCGACACTAGCTAGCTTTGCATTTTGTTCTGCAACCACACCAGACATGGTAAGTGGCCCCTGCAGACAGTCACTCTCAGGGAATTCTGCTCCATCACCCAGAGACAGGTGGGTTCCATAAGGAACAATACTTTCTGGGTAGCATCTGAACAAAGTAAGCAGCTAGAGGCTGTAGGACCAAGATCTTCCTGAGATGTGCCCCTTTCCTCAGGACATTTTTTAAGTAAGAAAACTTAAAACCAGTTCCAGGCTGGTGCTCTGCCTACACCACCTACTACCTATATGTTATCAAGAGTTAAGTTTCACAAACCAACCATCTGTATTAGCTCTATGTGAGCACTGATCTCTCCAGCAACAGCAGCAAGACTGCATTTCACCACTGCCATCAGCTTTGTCACATATGTATCACAGGGCTATAGGAGCAGAAGCTACTAAAGATCACCCAACACAAGGCAGTACCAAAGGACCATGACTTACAAAATGCTTCCATGCAGACTACTACTACAGTAGTAGTCTTTCTTTACACCTCTAACATCAAGATAGCATAAAAGGGCACAAACTACAACTAACACACTTTTGCACCTCATATCAAGCAAGTGATAAGTTGATCTGCTGTGCACTTCTTTCAGAAATGCATATGTACTTCAGCAAGATATAACCTGTCATTTATGCATATTCTAATTACATCCTAAACCTGGTCTAAACAAATATTAAATTGAACTCCTAGGTAATTAGGGACAAGCCAGAGCCATTTAATGTGACTGAAATAGCAGTGATACAGACAAAGAGATTGCTGGAATGGGCTTGCTCTTCAAAGAAATAGAAAGTTGCATACACCTACTGCTTCAGGAGAAGATAAACACAGCAAAAAAGTCCACGAGATGCTGCTAAAGCCCAAACCAATCCCATGCTCATCCAGTGAGGAGGAGTTTCACTTGCTGTCACACAACCCAGTGCAGGGGCACATCTGCCCACACTAGCCAGCTACTTCATTTAGACAATTCAAGGCAAACATTTAGTAGGATCAGGAATCCCAACTTTGACAGTAAAGAAATGACTATACTTACAGGAACTAACTTGCCACTGCTTTCAAGACACCTTTTTGGTAATGTGCTAGGAAGTTCCTGTCTGTGCACTGTGATCTAAAGCAATTCTGGAAGAGAATGGGAGAATATAACACAATCCACAAAACTTAGTAGAAAAATCTGAAGAACTACTTGATGAAATTTAGACTTGAATTCATGTCAATAACAACTATATTTCCATACATTATCCCATCAGCATCACAGCCCATTGAACCGTCTCGAACCTGTTCTCCATCACAGCTTAGTAAGCAGAGGTGTGCTACCAAGGAGAAACCACCAGTTTCCACCATCACACCCCAACAGGATACTCACCCAAACACACAGCTCTTTCCCATACACTTTTATCTCCTTGTCACTGATTAGCCAGGCTCCCAGGCAACTGCCTTTCCAATTCACATACCCACCTGACCAAAAACACATCGCTATCACCTGAAAACACCAACTGAAAACCAAACTCTGGCAAGTGACTCATTTTTCAAGGCATTGACAAGCTGTAGACCTTTTGCCCTGGTGTTGGACCTCAGCCTCCAGCCTTATCACAGGCAGTGTTTTCTACCCAGAGCACTGCACACTGGTTCCCTGTGCTGATCCCGCAAAGGCAAGGGCAGGTGAAGCGCTACACACTCAGAAAGTTCAAAACTAGCAGCTGGATGAGTGGTTACTGTCTGCCTGTGAGCAGCAAGAGGGGAGATCCAGATCCTCTAGATTTGACACCTGCCAAAACCACACAAATTCACAGTGGGAAAATTCACAGTGAAACTGCAGCAGGTGTGCACCCTACTCAAGGTTTAAGTGCAGTCATGTTTGAAGTACACCACACTTTAAAGTGGTACACAGCCCACCTTCTTTACAGACTATTACCATCCTCCCTGAAACACCCTGTGGAGCAGGATGGCATATAAAACAAAACTTTGCCAGACCTGTTGCTTTCCAAGCAAGACCAGACACTGACTCCCACAGCCATTGACCAGCAACACAACCCAGCCAACATTTTCAGCATGTCACTGCAAAACCCCCTTCTTTTGTCCCATAATCTTACCTTGCTCATCACATTTCTCTGACCCCTGATTTCAAAAAGCACAGAGTCAAACCAACAGCAGCTTTAGAGCCTCAAATGGAAGCCCTGTCAGGATGATCTACTCTCAACATTCTCCAAGTCATCTTCAACAACAATATATAAGATAAGGACTACGTCAAAACTTCCCAATACCAGGCATATGAAGAAGCCTGCTCACATCCTGATCCTACACCAATGAGGGCCAGACTCAAATCAAATCCAAGCCTATTTATTAGAGACCATTTTATGAAGCAGGGCGGGTGAAGGGGAGAGAGCATTTTAAATGCAACCAGTCAGACGTTTCTCATTAAAATATTTCTTGGAGAAGTAAACGGGCCTGCAGTTTTATTCAAACAGATGTAGGCTAAACGCATATCATTAGTCTGACAGCATAAAAAGCGCAACCAACTGAAATCATTTTAGTTTTGTCAGTGAAAAGGATAATGTATGCATATCTGGAGGGCACACCAATGGTAAAGATTACCCCCAGCTTCTATCTTAGCCGTCTAAAGGTATTTACTTGGGGTCTGTCTGTGTTGTGACAGTGTCCTAGACCGAAATGAATGCCTCTAACACTCCACATTTTTGAGCCATTCAGTCATGCATTTTTGTTATTGTTGAAAGTAGTGCGAAATTGCAGTGCATGAGCTGGAGTCCTTGGTGGTCTCCGAGGATTCCAGCAAAAAAGGCACTTCCTTTGTTCCGCGGAGAATGCGGTCCAGTAGGTCATTCAGAAGGGGAAATAAAAGCAGCGGCCCTGGGAGGGAGATGAAGGATGAAACAAAAAGAATAAAATGTTTTGGGTGTGAGCACATTAGCTACCATTTCCTACCACTGTCGGCTGCGAGCACTCCTGTCCCCTGGATGCACAAGTACCTCGGGACGAAGGTGGAGGGAAGAAAGAAAGAAAAGGGGGGGAGGGAGGAGAAAGCAAAAAAAAGCCATTTCTCCGTCCCTTCGCCAGCAGGGACGGGAGCAGGACGGGGCCACCCGCCCGCCGCACTCCCCGCCGAGGAGAAAGGCAGCCCAAGGGCAGGCAGCGTCCGCTCCGCCGCCGCACACACCGCCGGGACGGCCAAGCGGCGGGGAGTGGAGCCGGCAACAGGCGCGGTCCCACCCGCCGCCCCGGCACGGGGGGGCCCGAGCGCGCAGGGCTCCGGGCAGCTGCGCCGGGTCCTATCGTGCGCCCCGGCGAGCCGTGACGGGATAAAAGCCAAGCTCCGCGGAGGCGAAGCGAGCCCGGTTTCGGGGAGCCGAGTCGGGCAGCGGGCTCCGCTTCGGGACATGCCCCGCTTCGAGGGGGCAAGCGGGCCAGGGGGAGCCAGGCGCGCAGCCCGCGCTCCGCGGGGCCGGGCCGAGCGCGCACAAAGGCGGCGGCGTTCATAGCGACTCACCGCTGATCTCGTAGGTGGGCGCTTCGCTCTGGCTGAAGCCTTTGGCGGCGTAGAGCCTCCGCACTTCGGAGCAACTTTTGGCGCGGGGCTCGGCGGCCAGCAGCAGAGGCAGGCTGAGGGCGGCTAAAGTGCAGNAAGCAGGATCGCGCAGCGCCGGGACAAGCCTCTGCAGCCCCCGGGAAAATCAGGAGCTGGGATCCGCCCGCCCGGCAAGGCGGAGCGGAGCCTGGGGCTGCCCGACCGCCCTTTCCGCCGCCGGCCTGGCGGGTGGGCTTTTTGTGCGGAGTGCATCCAGCTGTGCGCACCTCCAGCCGATAGTCCGGCCCGGGCCCACCGCCTCCGGCTCTGCCTGCAGCCACCATCCCGCCAGCCTGGGGACTCCGAGTTCCTCGTCTGTAGCCACAGCCTGGAGCCGAGTCTGAGCATCCCTCGGCTCAGATGTGTGGAGTGCCTGCCTGGCATCCACGGCCCCATCCATTCCTCGCTCCAAAGTACCCCACAAGGGAATGAGAAATTCCCGGACAGGGGTTGGAAAGGGCTGTTGTTCCTTGACTGGAGTTGTAGATGGTTTAATAGGGTCACTAAACTGATGAATTTTGGCATCATTGTGACAGGTTTGAACTATGTGCATGAAAGACTCACCCAAAGCGACTGGGTGTTTTTCACCAGTCTTGTGTTTCCAAGAGTTTGGCAGGACAGAAGCCTCATGAACACAGACACCAAGATGCTCCAGTCACACTTCCTCCTTCGTACCTTGGCCCTGTACACAGTCACATGCACAGATGTAACAGTGCCCCACCAAATCCTTGAACCAGGGATTGCTTGCTTCACAGAAAATCACAGAAACAGTACTGCAAGAATGACAGCCACTGTCATAATTTCATGGGACTGTAATGTCACTTGAAGAGTCTACTTAAGGAGCTTTTGCTCCCTGTCTGGCATGGTGAGGTCTCATTGCCCATATGTCTGTGCCTGGTGCTGTGTCTTAGCACAGTGTCATTTGCCCCACTACAATGTCACGGCCTGGTGATGGCATCATTTCAAAAACCAGAAGTGCACAGCAGTTTACATTTCAATACTCTCCTTTATTACATTCATTTCTCTCACTGCCGCGCTGGGCAAGGCCAAACTGAAACAACAGCGAAGGACGTCGCCAGCTTCACCCTCTTGCTCTCAAGCTTTTGTCAGCACAGTGCCGGGGGGGTCAGGAGGAAAAGACACTCTATTCATTTTCCCGGCGAGAGCCTCAGCAGAGCACGGCCACGCTGTCCCACCAGGCACCTCTCATGGGAACAAGATGCTTTCTCAGCTCATAGCTTTCCAGCGGCAACGCCAGTAGCTCACCACTGCCTTGGGGCAGCGCAGGCTGCTGCAGTCGAGGAATTACACCAAAAGCAAGCGCAGCCCAGCCTGGGCTAGCTCCAATGGAGAAGGCTTCTGCTGCAACAAGGCTTCCCCTCCAGCAGGGATGGAGGGAGCATCCTCTGCCTGCAAGGGAAATGGACCATGCCATCCCCAAGGGCAAAGCTAGACTTGACTTTATCATGGTTTAAAAAGTGTCGAGATGCAAATCCAGCAATCCTGATGGAAGGGGTGTCGGGATCTCAGTCACTCTGCCATCCACCAGGGCCACTCACACTGAGTTGGTGAGACAAGCCAGGCTAGAAGTTCTCATGAAGTTATAAAGTGTCCTGAGAGAGAATAATCCTCTAGGATCTAGCCCTGCAATGTATGGCTGCGTTCTGGTTTTCAAAGCACTACCTCACCCTCCCAGCCTTTATTTGAAGAGACAATGTGAATTTTAAAGAGAACTCAGCAGGGAGCACTGCATTTTTTATTCCAAAGTGAGAGAGAAAACGAGAGTGAGAAAGTCTGTGGGGTTAGAGACAGCTTGCCGTTTGTTGTTTCTCATAATCCCATACCTCGGCAGGATTTAAGAAACCTCCTGAAAAACATGGAGAGTTTTGTCAAATACTTGATCGAGTAGTTAAATCAAAGGCTGAAGCAAAACAATGGGACTGCCTGGAATTTTTCGTTAAAAATTCTTGTTCTTTTTTTTTTAAGGAAGAGAAAAGCAGCGTCTCTCAAAAAAAGAAATTTTTCTCTGAGTTTTTTTACCTTCTCCAGCATTTTCTCATATCTGGCAGAACCTCCCCAGCCATCTCACCCCAAACCACTTGAGCAATTCCCCTCTCCACTTCTTTCCCAGGCGAAAAAGACAGAGAAAAGCAGAGGGGAAAACTTGTGGTTTAATTTTAAAAAGACACTGAGGGAGGTTTTCAGGGTGAAAACTTCTGACTTCCCAAATCCCACTTCCATTTCTCCCCATTAGTATTTCTGGTCCTGGACTCAGTGTTTCTTTTCCACCCTTAGAAGATAGCCAGAGGCCTGCCATGGTGGCACAGGATGCTCCCCGACTCTGGGGCTTGTGTCCCTATCTCCCCTACCTGACAGAGAGCCATCCCTGTGCTGCCTGGCAGGTTTTGGAGCCAGTTTGGCTCTGCCCACTCACAAAGTCAGCTGTAAATCTCCTCTGTTATCTGGGGGGTCCTCCAGCATATCCCCACCAGTGTCACGGGCACCCCTGAGTGGGCACAGACCCACTGGCACAGCCATCGCTGGCCCTGCTGCAGGACACAGAGACAAGGTGACATCACTCACACTGTGTCTGCAGGGAGCCTCTTCCAGCATATGCTGTGGGCCTTGTACAAGATGGCATTTCCAACTTCCATCATCTCATTCAGTGGGAGGGAGAAATCAGAGGAAACCTGGATCTTCCACAGTTTCTCTTCACCTTCCTCCAGTGTGCCATCTCTCCTCTCTGGCACAAAGCTTTAGCCACGCTGCTCCTGCCTGAGCCTTTGTCCACACAATAAAATTATGTTGATTTAATTAAAACCACTTGGAATTCACTCTAGAGGAACTGGCACAAACCCTTCACAGGATTGTGGTTACATCAGTGTAAATCTTACTGGTATCAAGCGAGATCACTTTGGTGATGTACTGGCTTACACTACAAATCAATATGAGTAATTCCTACCAGCATGGGATTTGCTGGGTCGATTTTAACTTCAGGTTGGTGGAAGCAGGGCACTCCTGTAGCACTGACAAAACTTGGCAGCAGAGAGGAACTCCAAGCCCAACAGCAGCACTGATCAAGTCCAAAAGTCCTGCTTGGGTCCTACGAGTTCTTAAGCTTTCGGTTTGATTTAATTCTGTTCCTGGCCAGAGGTCTGCCACAGCCCCACAGTGTTTCCAGTCATCTGTCAAGGAATTTACTGGAGGGTTGTACTTGGATAAAGATTTCAGATGTAGCCCTTTAGGAAAACCTGGATGAATGCAATCCTTGGGCTGGCTATCATTAAGGGTGATTAAATGCTACAGTCTGGCAGGAGGGCTTGGGCCACAAGGAGGTTAGAAAGTGTTGAAAGGGAACTGGACAGGCATGTCTTCCCAACTTCAACTCATCAGCAGGAGACAGCTCATTATAAACCCAAACCAGGCACGTTCGCTCTCCTGTGGCAAAGCAGTCAGGATGGAACAAGGGAGGCTCGAGTGGAAACAGCCTTCTTTGATAAAACCCCAGATACCACAAATTCAGAGGGTGTTTAATCCAGGGCATATGTCACAGGATGGGAGAGATTCTGCTAGTTGCAAAATGACATTCTGAATCTGGGTTTCAAATGTCAGTGGCCTGATATTTAAGGGCAAGCAGATCTGGTGTTTTGGCATGGCCTGATGTCTCAATTTATTTTTACCACTTATTTTTATCCTAGAGCTCCTTGAGCCCATCCTGCAAACAGAAACCTCCTGCATAATGACTCAGCTCTGGGGTAAAGGTTGGATTAGTTCCTCACTGCCTTCTGCAGGGGGGACAACACTGGATGGGCTCTGCTGTGGCAGGGTGTGAGGTGCTGTGCACACTGAAGCAAGAGGGAAAGATGCTAAGAGGACATGACAGGGAACAGGCTGGGCATGCAAGCAGGCTGCTGCAAGGGTGTCACTCAGCTTCCCATCTCCAAACTGCCTTGTAGTGCACTGGGCTTGCTGTGTGGACCTCAAGACCATCTCCATTTTAGGGAATGAAAGAGCTTGTCTCTCTCCCAGCAGGACAAGAAGTCATCCCAGCTCTGTCCCCAGACACCACAGGGAATAGACTTGGGGACATTCAACTTTGAGGGGCATAGGAATGCACTCATTTTCACAGATTTTCATGCCTGCACTCTCCAGCTCTCCCAAAAATGACTGTGTGGCAGATGGCTCTGACGTATAGCACACTCACACCCAGTGGATAAAAATATTCCCCAACAGATTCCTGGCAAGTCAATGTCAGTCACCATTGCTCCAGAGCTGGCCACGGCTTCCTCTTTGCAGGAAAGTGCAAAGAGGGTCCCCAGGCTGCATCTCTCTGATGGCCACCACATGGCTCACCAGACCAATGTTGGTAGCTGGGCTGGCATCCCGGATCCAGACTGGCTCACCCACATCCTTTCCCACAGCCCAGAATCCCCAAGGACATGTGTCTTTCCTGCCACCCTGGGGGGCCATATGTCTGGCTACTGCCAAGGGAGGTGAGTGGAGGATGGGACCCTGCATCTCCCTTACCCAGGCCTTTCTTGGGGTGAATTACAGCCATGATGTTGAATTCTCTGCTCACACTTGCATAATCTTCCTACAGATGTGAAGGAGGATTGGGAGTGCACAGGGCAGGGGAGAAGATGAATAGCATGGCTCAGGGATGACAAAGGAAACAAGCCCACAAGTCATTCTTGCATTTCCATCCCTTCCAAGTGGCAATCCCTTGCTCAGCACTCCCCCAGGCAATGCCTGGGCTGCTTTTTTGTTGCTTTTCCCCCCCTTTTAAGATTTGGTTGGATGCCAATGCCAGCCTGGCACAGGGCAGGGGCAAAGCAAGGTTTGTGGGTGCTGTGAGCAGTGACACTCCAGCCTGCCCACTCAGGTTAGTTTCACCTGTAAAATGTGCAGTATCCTGGTCCAGAGATAAGCATATCACTCAGCTGGGAGGTTCACAAAACCCTGGAGCTGCAGAGATTAGGACCGGAAAGAGTTTCAGACACCTGATGCCTCCCACTCTGGCCCCACAGGACCCACCTCGAGCTGTCCTAGCCCTCTCTGTTCTCAAAATCCCTCCTCAATCAAGACAGCACAGCCTGTCCCAGCTACCAGCTCAGGATCTTATTGCACAAAAGTATTTCTTAATGGCTAAACTAAACCTCCTTGGCCAAGATTCAAGCAGAGTGGGGTTTTTTTTTTCCTCCTATCTCCTGTACATGGAGAAAACATACCCTTCTCTTGGCAGAGCTCTCAGCACGTGTGGCTGACATGGCCCCAGTTGCTGTCAGTGGCCCCACCAGTCATGTGGCCTTGGTTCCTGTCGACTTGGGGCAAAGAAGCACAACCCCAAGTGCTGTCTGGAGCAGCAGCAAATAATCTCCTGCCATGGGAAGGAGGGAGCTGCACCATGATGGTCAGCAGAGAGGTCAAAGTTGGTGTCTTAGAACTTGGAAAGATCAATGTGAGCTTGCCAGGGGAAGCTCCAGAGATCCTAATTAATGCACCCAACACTTCATCTAGGTTCTTTCATTCCTCTCAAAAGGCTTCTACCTGGGCACCAGTCCAGCAAGGGCTTCATTTGTAGACATCTGCCTTGCTACAGCAGGGATGCACATCAGCACCTCTGAGGATTTTGTTAGCAGAGGAGAGCAGAAGTGGCAAACTCCTTTAATACCACAAAGGAGGCAAAGGAGGTCAAAAGAGAGCAGCAGAGCATCAGCTCCAAGCAGGACTTGTCCCAGCCCTGTTCTGTACAGGGCTTCAGTGTCAATAACATAATCATAAATACAAATAACTAATGATGATATAATGAATTTTTTTACCCCCAAGCTCTCTCTTCATTGTTTAAAGGCTATTTCAAAATAATTTGTAAACATGGAGTGGAAAATGCATGTAGTTACACAGGTGAAAGGAGAAAAAACCTGCTTTAATTGACCACTGCTGCAGGCAGGAGGTATTGGCAGTGCATACACTGCTTGCCCCTGGCTCACCAGGTTGGCTGGACAGGCTGATGGTGACTCCTCTCCCTGACCTGCAACATGCCAAAACCAAAACCCATGAAGGAGCAGCCTAGGAGAGTGGGTGCAGGGTGAGTGCTGGCTCAAGTCCTGCTGCTTGGGGAAAACTCACCAGTCTTTGTTTTGGCCCAAAATGGTCATAGCTTGCATCCCCATCCCAGGCGAGATGCCCATCCAAGGGTGCAATGTGAGTCTCAGGGGGTGTAACACTCCCCACTGTCCCAGCCTCTGAATGGATGAAGTAGAGCACCATCCATCCCACAGCAGAGATGTGTTGTGGGACCAGGCACTGCTTCTTCATGGGGAGCATGGGCAGCCCTTACTCATATCCCACCGGATGGCAAAAGCTTCTTGTTTCTCTCTATCCTTCCTGCCCAGCAGGGCCAGGGCAACACGTGGGCTGCCAGACATCCATGGTTATGTTGGTGCTGCTTGCAATCTATTTTTCCAGTCTTCTTTTTCCATTCTCCTCTGCTCTTGCCCCTCACCCCTCATGATTTAAAGTCTTCAAATGAAAATATGCGAGTTGTGACATGTGGGTAGCGAGTCAGGGCTTGCGAGGAAAGCCGGAGGAAAAGAAAGAGTGAGCTGCTCCAAGTGCCAGCAATTGTTTTTATCCTTTCCAGATGAAGGAAAAAGATCATGTTATTTGTTCAGCATAAAGTTCCAGATTTTCAGGAATGAAATCTGAGAGCAACATGTCAACAGTCTGTCTGGAGAGCTGGGGTGGATGGAGGCCTTTGTGCTCCCAAACACCAGCAGGGCCGGTACGCTTGGCTGCGGAAAAAAAAGGCTCCATTCTCACCCTCTGAAGTGGTGGCATTAGATATCAGCAAGATAATGGGCCCAGGGCCTAGTTCTGCTCCCAACCCAACAGCCCCAGGCAGCTGGCTTTGATGTGCTCACTTATTTGCCTTTTCTTTTCACAGATGATATTTTTAACTGATATTGAGGTATGGACATAGAATGGGGGAAAGTGTGTGTGGGAATGAAAGTCATTTTATTACAATAGCTGATAAGGAGAGAAGAAAAGAAAATAGCCATTCATTACCCTGTAGGTTGATGTTTCCTGCTGTAAATCAGCTGGGATGCAGCAGTCTTGCAGCTGGAGGAACATCCCACATCAGCCCAGGCAAACCTTGAGGGCCAAGGCCAGCTAGTGCTAGGGGCTGTACAGCCCATGGTCCCAAGACATTTGCACTTGAATCTCAGGGTAAAAGGAGGGAGATAGTGGGGTCAGGGAGGTTGCCAGTGGTGAGGTTCAGCCAGAGAGGACTGATGCACAGGGTGGCATGAGTGGTCCAATGCCACAGGGATGGGAGCATACCCACACATGAGCTGGGGATGGTGGCAGCATCACTGCCCCTTTGGTGTGCTGCTCTGGCTGTCCTTGCCACAGAGGCATGGAGGGCTGTGTGGCAAGGCTACACACCCCACATGCTCCTGTCTCCTGGAAATTCAGCCTATGGGTTAGGAGAGCCCATGGCCTCCAGCCACATCCAGGGCAGAATGGGAAAAAAAAAAAAAGGAAAAGAAAAAGGGAGTGAAAAGGGGGAAAAAAAGGAAGGAGGAGAAGAGAGGACTTTTTTTGCCTCCTTATTCTACTTCCTAGAGCCCATGTGGGATCAGTGCTCAGCATCCCTGGTGTGGATGCTGGGAAACCCCCTAGGGTGACCAGCATGGGGCTGGCCACAGCCCCACATCACCTTCTCCTGGGGAGTAACTTGAGCGGTGATAGGTCTGCAAAACAGCAGCTGCATCACAGCCCTTCACTGGGGGACCTGGTAACCTACTGGGTGTTACATTCATGATTCGTACCTCCTTGGCTGCACCTGGGTCTGAAAGAGCAGGTCCAGGGATGTTACCTCTGTGGTTTGCTCACACCTTGCATCTGAAACTGACTGCATGAAAATCCACCATCCCATCCCCCCAAAAAACAACCAGCCCCCATGGAGCTTGCAGTAGGGATGCTCAGCACAGGCTCTTGTACAAGAGGAAATAAAAAAGCATTCAGCAGATTTTGGTATTAATGGCTAAGCAAAAGTTCCCCATCGAAAATTTCATTCTGACTCACAACATCATTGCTTCAGTTGAGAAAGCAAAGCATCAGGTAGCTGTCTTCTTGCTCCTCTTCTGCCACACAGGGCTGAAAGCAAGCATCAGCAGTGCTGAGCTCTGGCAATTTAGATTTCACAATATTTAATAGTAGTGCCCAGCACTTAAAACTGTTGTCTCAGCTCTTTAAAGAGGTTTGTTTTTTTTCCCAAGTCCCATGGCTGCAGTGGGAAAACTGAAAACTCACAGCCAAGACATGCAAAACCAGATGGCAGGAATGTGACTCCAAATTAATTATTTCTTAATTTAAACATTATTTTCAATTTAATTTGGTTTCTAAAGCAGGCCTGGCTGACTTGGAGCCTCAATCACCAGCTCATATGCTGCTGGGATGATGATACCATGACATTTACAATGACACCAGCTCCTATGGGTGTTTTTTTCCAAGCCTGTACATCAGCAGACAAGTCCCAGAGACACTTATGTGCTCCTGAGTCACTTAAGCCACATCTTGATGGCAAGATGGGCTCCTCCATCACTGGGACATGGTGCAGCTGCTGCCTGTGTCTTGCCAGAGATGAGCTGTGCAGACAGGAGGCTCAGCTTGGACCCTGGAAGTGAGCTGCCAGCTCCCTACTGAGTCTCACCTCTCCTTCTGGCTGTGCCCTTTCCTCTCCATTCCTAGCCCTACAATCTGTGCTTCTCTCCTCAGCATTCCCAGCTTGCAGCTGGATGGGCAAAGAGTTCCTGGAGGCAGCCTGCTCCCAAAACAAGCTCACCAAAAGTGAAGCAGAATTGTTTGGCTGGCTGCCCCTCCTGCCTCAGCACCCTCCTGTTGTTTGGAGCAATGAGCCATTTCCCCACAAAGGATGGCCTCCATGATAGCAACACTGGGGCTGGAGGATGTTCTCAGGCCCCAACAGAAGCATGCTTCAAAAGCAAGAGCATCTGGCCTTGCTCAGAGGGGCACTTTCAAGTGGAAAAAAACCTCCATAAAAATGAAGGTTTTAATTAGCTTGGAAATCTGTGTTGGTCTGTACCTGCCCTAAGGCCTTGTGGAAAGGAGGTGGCTGATAGGAGAACAAGCACTGAAAAATGATGGAGGGATGAAGCATTAGTACCTTCTACACCAGGTGAGCACCTCAGTGCTCATCACACTCAGGAACATAAAGCAAATTGATTTTTATTGAACACTTTGGCTCACCGTGACTGCTTTGGGATGAAACAGCACAAACTGCACAAATTCCTTGGCCAAACAATCCCCAGGGATGAGATGTGGTAGAAACCCCCTGAAAGGGGCAGAGCAGGTTTGGCTAGACTGACACAGGTAAGGAAGCATCCCCTCATCCCTCCTGTGTGCTGACAATGGCTCACTCTGGCCTTTCTTTGCAGCCCAGGTAGCAGAGATTTTAATACCTGAGCCATGGCTGGCCCTGCTTATGCAGCTGGCTCTCCCTTGGGTTTCAGAGCAATAATGGGAACACAGGAGGCACTCAGGAGTGATCCCACACCAGGAGCCCAGAGCCTGCCTGGCCAGGCACTCCCGGCAGCCCTGCGAACCATCCGCACGCTTGTCCCACGCTGTCAGGAGTAAGATCAAGAGCAAACAGCAGTGTTAATCAAAATGCCATGTGAGATTGTGTAAAAGAGGTGGTAGAAGCTGTCTCCACAGCAGCTGGGGAATCCACTTAGCCCACAGTCAGCAGACAGCAGGACATGAGGAACTTGAGTTACTCCTTTAGTGACTACATCAGCAGGGGCTTCTGCCAGACAGTTGCCAGAGGTAGAGTCTGGCAGCCCATCAGGCAGTGGGATCAATCAGTCTCCTGAAAAATAATTACATTAGGTAGTATCTTGCCTAAAATGATCATTCTTTAAAGGCTGGAAAAGAAAAAAAAAGTTTCAGGCAAGCAACAGAGGAACTGAAGAGGTTTGAGTGAGTGTTCACTATGAGCTACAAAGTAGTTTTGTTATTATTGTTATTGCTACAGTTGTTATTATCGTGCCACCACATACGAGGGCTCTCTTCCTCCCCAGGAATCAGGGACTGTTGTGGTGGTCTCTGTGGAGAGAAGTGACACTGATGCTGACAGCCACACACAGAGCAGCTTAGGGTCACCTCTCTCTCCCTGGGTGCTCACATCCAACCTGCACCCCCTGCCAAGACCTCCCAGTACATTCTTGCTTATCCCTCACCCTCTTCTCTGCTCCTCAAAACAGGGGACATCAGCTAATGTTACCTGTGGCAGCTGCTGCCATCTCCCCTCTGTGTCTGTCACCTGCACTCCCCAAATGGAAGCCCCACAGAAGGACGAGTTAGTCTCTGACTTCAGTGGGCTTCTCCACTTGTCCCTAGGAAAGACATACATTATTAGTGGTGAAATCCTTCCTCCTCATGAACAGCATGAGAGGAAGCAGGAGGTCCAGCAATAGTTTCTTCTCTAGCATCGCCCCAGAGCTGGAGCTGGGGTGCTGGGGATGAGAGATTTCCCTCCACTTCTCTGCTTTTCTTAACCCCCCCCCCCCCTTTTCTTTTGTGGTCACACATTTGCTGTCTGCAGGGCAGTTTCCATAAAACTTACTAAAGCAGTATGCAAATCCCATCCTCACAGCCCTGTAGTGTTTAAAAGGTGCAAGACCCACGTCTCTGTTTATTCTTTCAGCAGCAGATACGCGGCTGCTGAACATTTGTCTCCAAGCTGTGCAACTCAGCTACCCTGCACAGCTCAGCTCATTTCCCCATCTCATCTTTCTGCATGAGTGCCATGGGTCTGAAGGCAATCCCTGGGATGCCAATGAAGATTTTCCTTCCTGAAGCAACCTTTCATTACAGACCCCAGCAGCATCATAGATGTTATAGCCATGGCTTTCCATGCAGCAAGGGTCCTGCTAGAAGATTGCAAAGAAGTGAGAAGCATTGCACCTGGACTGGAAATGACAACCCACTGCTCTGACATGGTTGTGTAAGGCCATGCATGGCAAAGCCAGGCCTGACACCTCTGTGGAACTGGCACAGTGAAGTGTCTGCATTGGCTGCCACACTTCAGAGATGTTTATCACACACACATTAACAGACAACAGCAGTGACTCCTGCCACAGGTCTGGCACCCTGGGCCAAATTTGGGACTATTCTACAGGTTACAGCTTAAGAGTATGAGTCACTTATACTACCATCCATGCTTTTTTTCTTTATTCCAGAAAACATTGTTTTTCCTTCTAATGGGAACAAATACACCCAATACCAGGAATTTTGCTAGACAGAGTCCAGATGACAAGTTCTCAGAAAACACTCTCAGCTGCTGAGGTTCAGCTTCAAGAGACATCATCCAACATTAACCATAAACAACAGGGGCAACAAAATGTCTGGCAGAAATGGAAGTGACACTAGATGCCTGTGCTCCACAACAAACCTCTTGCACACCATGTGAAGGTCACCACTTTAATCCGCTTCTGGGTGGAATGTACACAAACGTCATTCTTCTTAACATCTGTAATTAAACAGCCTCTTGCTTTGCTATCCAGCCCATGTTTATTTTCCCATTTGCTGACATGGTGGATGGTAATATAATATGACACTGAAGGCCTACAGACTGCTCCAGGAAGGCTTTTGACTTCTTCTTGGGGATTTTCCTGCAGAGAGTTGGATGCAAAGGGTGGTTGCGCTGCTCAAATCCAGCACTGATTTCCTTTCTGGATGTGCAAGATCTTTGCACACTGAAATAATAACAGCAAAGAGAAGAGTGAAAACAAACAAAAACTGCTGGCAGAGATCTCCAAATGTGTTGACTTTTTGCAAGCAGTTGTTGAGGACTCTGCTGGGCTCCTAGGAGGGAGGAGACAGCCACTAAACTGGAGAGTTGAAGCTAGGTCTGTACTTCTGCTATGGAAAAGTCTCTTGTTCAACACTGGGAATGTGCTGGAGCATTCAGGAGAAGTCTTCTGTGTCCCTTTAGCCACTGAGAAGCGTATGAAATAACCCTGAAGAGTCCCTAATGGGGTCCTTCCATTCCCACAAAGCACTCACAGGTACCAGTGCCAGCTCCCAACCCAACACACAGCACCCAGGAGGAAAAACCCCACAGCAGTAAGCCTTTATTTTCCTCTCCAAACCTTTTAGGGTTGCAGGACTGGCAGATGCTTCCTGGAGAGCCTCAGCATGAGCCAGGCACAATAGCTTTCACAGGAATGGTGTTAGCTGTTGGGAAGAGCTGTGGGACATAGCACTTTACAGCCCAGAGGCATGGATGTATCCTTCAGATCCTAGCATGCTCTCAGCAAAAAAAAAAACCCACCAAGATGTTTATTTTCAAAAGGATACAATGTTTGATAAAATAAACTGTATTTGATTAATACCAACTGCTTCTCTGGTGGGGTTTTTTTTGTTTTTTTGAAGGCAGTAAATTTGCTGACTGTATAAACAAGCCAGGGCTGCTTCATCTGCCTGCATCAAAATCCTAGTTACCTCATCTCCAGGGCATGTCCTTCTGTAACATTTTGACAAGCTTATGTAGGGGGTTGTTTACGGGTTTGGTTTGTTTTTTTCCTGCACTTCTTGGTGAGGTCTGTCAAGAGCAAGCCATACATAGGCTGGAGCTGAACAAACCCCATCACTTGTTTTCACACTGAGAGTTTCACCATGTGCCCAACAGAACATCCAGATTGCCATGCTGAGGACCCATGAGCATCCTCCAACATGATGGGTACACCTCCTTCCTCTCTGGCTGCAGGTTTCATCCCTCTGCCACCTCCATAGCTGGCTCCTTGCTAAAGCACCAAATAACACACAAGGATTTTGCTGGTGCCCAGCTGAGTCACCTCCAGCTGCAGAGCTCACACTGAAAAATGCCTGGGTTTCTGGGAATGGACACCTGCTTCTGGGGCATGTGGCACCTGATCTGGTAAAGCTTTAGCAGCTTTTGTCAATTGTTAAGCTGCTGTGCAGCTGGAAAGGTTAGGGAAATTCCCACCAAGGCACCCAAGTGTTTGTTAACTAAGTGAGGTACTTGAGCTTAGAGAGGACTTGTCTAGTGGACTTGGCCATGCCTGGTCCTCACTAAGCTACGTGCTCCAAGGTTGGAAGGAGGCATCTCAGCAGCGCACATGGCTCTGTTTTGAGCATTTTGAGGTCTGTGTGGTTCAAGGTACCTTACAGACTTATGCAATATCCCACGTCTGGTTGCCACCAGCAGCTTGCTTATTCCTAGCTCTCCCACATGGTTGTGAAGGTCTCACCATGGATCACTGCTGAGAAAGCAGGGTAAGAGGCAGTGCAAGGCCATCACTTCCTCTCCTCCCAACACAGCAGTCCCCAGCACTCCACCTCACCAGCATCCTGGCCTGTGCCCCAACCAAGTGCCTTCCAAGGCCAGGGAGCAACCCAGAATTGCCCTCTTAGTTGGTGACACTTCCTTTGCCATACCCATCAGCACACACTGATATTGACTCAAAAGCAAATCAGAACACCTGACAGCACCAGATTACCTCTATCCCCCTTTTGCAAACTCATAAGAACATCTCCAGCTGCCACATTTGCAGGCACTGCTGGTGCTCTCAGCATCCTCTGTGCAAGGGGGATTGTGTTTCAGCTGGAAGCCCCAGTCAATCTAGTCTCATACCCCCATTGGGTCCTCACTCCAGAGTGCTTGAGGGTTTTGCTCATGGAGATGAACAAGCAATTCTGAAAACCTCCCTGAAAAACAAAACTGAGCCACTCTAGAGTTTACTTCCCCAAACAGTACGAGCTGTAAGCACCAGCTGTTTCTAGCAGCTGTTGTTAGATTATACCATTCCAGCACTAAACTATTAGTCAATTGATTAATGAACTGGGACTTCAATCCAACAAAAATATTTTGGTTTGAAATTATAATTTGATGCATGGTTAGTACAGAAACACATTACACATGCTAAGCACATGTTAGCATCTCATCACCACCCTCCAACACAGAGAAAGGTGCTGGCCTCCCCACCTTTTCAAGGTTCCTTGCAAATCCACCCAGAGATGCAGTGATTTGCATGCAGTGTGATGCTGAAGGCTCCTGCCTGCATCCAGGACATGCACAGTGGCAGCAGGCTCCTGGCTACCCTGCTGCTGCCACTGAAGTTTAGCAAGAGCTGCAACACCAGCCAGGGAGCATTGAGGTTAACTGGCAGGGGCAAGGGTTCAACTAGAAAACTTCCCCAAGGTCACTGGGCCTTAAGCTAGTGCAACCACAAGGCAAAAAGCCCACAAGGCACTACTGGGACACAGTGCTGGCAGATGGAGGGCAGCTACACTGCACCAAAGGAGCCCACAGGGAGACTTGGGAATCAGAGGCAGCGACAGCTCAGAACCAGCTCTGCGTTTCACTGCAGGGCTGGAAATTATCTAGAAAGGGTGTTTTTTTTTTCCCAACTCCTTTTTTTTTCCTTTCCCCAGAAGTACCTCTGTGACATAAACCCCTCTGTTCAGCTCCTTTTCCCATTGGCAGAAAACCAGGCAGCTATTTACTCTGGCCACACGCCTTGCAGCACTGGAGCCGCATGGACGCATTATCGCAGCACAGCGAGACGCTGCCCTGGCACCTACCAGCAGCTCAAACCCCTGCACCCCCTCTACTCCTACAAACATCTTATTGTATGTATGATAGCTATACTCATTACTAACACATAATAATAGTAAGTAACAATAATGAAAAATCACATTAACAATCTCAACTTCATGTGAGCAGTTCAACCTGTGAGCCCTGGGGCAAGGCATGGAGCTCCAGGTACACATATAGAGAGGAGATGACAATGACATCTGATGGAGATGTCTCATCCCATGACAACACAGGGCACAGTAAGCATTGGCAGCATGGAGAAACAAACAGGGAACAATTAGTCTTTATTTCTCATGACATGGGAATGAAACACTGCCCAAAATTGAATGCCAACTTTACTCTACCTTGATGGCCAGGGCATCCCTTGCAAAATCCCTGTTAAAATATGCATAGAAACCCACTGCAGGGTGAAATTCAACAGCTTTTTTTTTTCCCCCAAGCTATAATACATGATTTTATAAACTTGGCAGGTAGCAGGCTCAAAGGCTGATTTTTTTTGTGTGTGTGATCTCTTATCATAACAAAGTGTCCAACAAGCACAGCTTTGTTAAACAGCATGTCTGTGCAATGGGAAACCAGGCTCAGTGTGCTACAGAGGGGTCCTCCACTGAGAAGCATCAGCATTGCACTGCAGTGATGCAGAGTGGGGAAATGCACCAGGCTTTGTGAGACACACAGCAAGAGAGAGCCCACACTGAAGAGAGAAGGAAAGCACACTGGACTCATGCTGCAGAAAAGCCAGTGCCACCATCCCATCCTTCTGCTTATCTAAGGAAGCAGTGGCACACAGAATATTTCTGACACAATATTAAAGGGAAGAATTTCCCTGTGCTGGTACCAGCAACACCTGCCAAGGCAGAGGCAGCACATCATCTCTGAACAAACCCAGTGGCCCCCAGCGCTCCAGGGGGATGAAAGGAAAATGATCAGAAGGGAAGAAGTGATGGGAATTCATGTGGCACTAATAAAATATTCCCTTTGGTGAAGCAGAGGCTCATGGGCACAGCCAGCTGCAGTGCAGAGAGCAGGGATAATGGGGTGAGCTGGGCCAATGTGAGAGTGAAGCAGCAGGAGGGTGAGGAAATGCCTCTGCCAGCAACACCAATGGCTCCCCCCACACCATCCCCATGCATCAGGACCCCTTGGACCCAAGCAAGCAGCAATCCTGAGAGATGGGAAGGATTGCAGTTTGGTTTGGGAACATATAAAATACAAATACACTTATACATATCACACTGGCATGGATGTAAAAAATCAGCACTTACAGGAATACTGCGTGGCACCAGCACTGCCCAAACATCCCCGGTGCTCACCTCAAAGCAGATGGGACATGAGGGGTTGGAAGCCCAGAGGACAGCTCTCAGACCATTGACCAGCAGGTCATGCCACAGCTTAGCTCAGATCTGCTTCTCTGCATCAGCAGCAGTGAATTGGGAGTTAAAGTCCCCAGGCAGAGGAGTGGGGTGAGCTGCCAGCTCTCCCTCTTCAACAACTCCTGCAGCACTTCCCACAGTCCCAGTGCTTCAAATCAAGGTCTGTCAGACCAGCCTCACCACTTAGAATGCACCAAGTTTCTACTCTCCAGATCATATGATTGCATGGTTCAGATTGATCTACTCTCTCACAAACATCAAGTTGCTTCTAAAACCCTGTGATGCACACAAATATTTCAAAGGTGCACGTTTGTGTGTGTGTGCATGTGTCCACGCACATGCTGTGTGGATATAATCACATCTCAAACAGAAACATGTAACCTTTTTGGCCAGGAACCAAACCAAACACTCCCAGGTCCCAACTCATCTATTTAACCAAACTAAGCCAAGCCTTTCTGTGCTGCTCCCAACTTGGCCACTGTTGGCCTTTCCAGGCTGCCCACTCTAGGAAGAAGGCAGAGCATCATCTCAAACACATGGGAGGCTCCTTCCAGCACATCATTTATAGAGCAACCAATCTTTATTTTAGAGATAGTTTAAGTAAAGTAACATGCAAAGAAACACATGAGCAAGAGTCTCCTCTGCCTTGGGCTCTTGCAAATCCTTTTCTGTTCCGCCCTTGTAGCACAATGCATGGACACCTATTATTCATACCTGTAAAGCACAGCATGTACATCCATGCTGCCTGTCCTTTGGCTGGAGCTGTGTTTGCAGATTTCCCATGGGAAAGGAGGTGCTTTGCTTCTGAAGAATAAAACCAGGGCATTGCATGGGCCACAGGGATGCTGGTGGGGACTAGCCATCTGCACTGAAGGGCTTCACAGGACCTGGCTGGGAGATGAGCTGCAAAATCACCTGCAACTTGCCATGATGTCAGTGTGCTTCATGCCCACCAGAGCATGTCTCCACAACAATCCTGGTGCACAACAACTCCTCTTCTGCAGCACTTCTGCCCCTGCCCTATGTCTGACCTTCTCTCTCTCCCCTGTCTTCACACCCCCTCCATATTATGTGCCTGGCCAGATTCCTGGGGTGAGCCTTGAATTTGGAGTAAGCAAAAAAACTGCTTGAACCACAGATAGAATCTGTATCAAATCAACTAAGATCAGGGGTCTGATATCTGCTGGGAGTATTTCACATAAACTGTTGGTGTTCTGTACCCCATGCAGACTCAAACTTAAAATGAATAAGGTCATCAAGTTAAAAGCAAGGGAGATCCCAGTCTTCAACAACTGCAAGGAACAAAATTTAATAGGAACTATCTTATATTACACAGGATTACCTTTAAAAAGCCCTCCTATGTGTTTACTAGTTTACCATGAACAAATGCCTCGTTAGGGGTTTTTTTGTCTGTGAGGGTACCATATTCTTTTATAAAACCAACTCAAGTCATTTGACCTGGCTTTGGAAATGTGCATATATTTCAGAAGACATTCCAAATGTCTTCCTCATTAGAAAAAGTCATGGAGAGACACTGAGTGATGCCACCAGCACCACTCATGGTTGGTGACCCAGCAGCAGCAGCAGAACCAGAGCAACAGCAGCAGCAGGGCCAGGGCTGGGAGCTGTGCTTCCAGGGTCTCTGCTGGGAACCACGGCTCCATCTTTGCTTTGCTGGTTCAGAAGCTGCTTGTTTGCAGAGGTATCATCCATATCCAGGTCATATGCCAGCTCTGAAAGCAGAAGGAGAGAGGCAGTTAGTGACAAGGCAGTGTGTGCAGGCACAGCACTTCCAGCCCTTACCAGCACCAGGGCACCCATAAATATAGCTGGGGACAAGCTGGGTCTGAGTGCTGTCAAAGGCATCATAGCAGGAGTGAATGGGCCAGAAGAGCTTAACAAGTCCCCTGGGTCTTCCTTTGTTCCCCTTTTCCAGTCACTGGGAATTTCACCCAACTGCCACAACTTCCCAAATATGATGGAGAATTGCTTAGCAACTTCATCTCTCAGTTCCCTCAGGACTCCTAGATGAATCTCATCAGGTCAACAAGATAAGACAAGGGGGATCTGGTTTACTGGAGAGCTACTCTCAAAGAAAATCAACTGAACTTCAGAGAAAGTGTTAAGCAATGCAAATCCTGTCTGCTCTCCAGACACTGCAAGGATGTGTGCAGGAGTGTGGAAATCCAGGTGAACACAAATAGTCCTCCCAAACCCAGAGGCAGCACAGGGACTTGTTCACCAAACACCTCCTGGCTGGAGGACCTGAGGAGCTCTGCATTTCTGCAGTCTTATGTAAGTGTGTGCAAAATACAGCACTTAAAACACATCCTTTCCACCCCTATCTACCTCATCAAAGCACTGGAGAGCAAAGGATGTGAATAGATCACACACTCTAGAGGACTTTGAGGTGAAGCACATAGGAGCTCCAACCCAAGAAAACATCCAGTATAGAAGTTTGGATTAGTCCTGGCAGAAGAGCATGACATCAACAGGGGAAAAGCTTGTGACAATCCATCCCTGGCTGCAAAGGACCTGCTAATAGATAAGTCAGAGTCTCCCTAGGACAGGGAGGAATAAGAAAGTTCAAATAGACAATGTGGAAAGGCAAGAAGCCAGCAATTCTCAGGGCCAAGAGAAAAAGGACAACCAGAAAGTGTTTTAAGATACCATTAGCCAAATCCACCTGGGGTGTCTGTACCTGTCAAGCATCTGTACTGAGAGGGTGCACCCATGCTTGACTCAATGCAATGAGTTCCTTGGTCCTCTTCTCATGCTGCTGGCAACTCCTTCTATGGTCCAAGTTTCTTGCCTGGATGGGAAGCAGTTATGTCTATTCATCTCATCCTCAGAGCTTGGCCTTTGGTAGTGGAGGAAGCTGGTAGCTTCTATCAGAAGAGACCCCTGGCTCAAGACTTTCACAAGCCCTCATGGATCACTAGCATACTGATGGGTTTGGATCATCCCACCCCACCCCTGAGAAAGAATCCAAGAGGCTGAATAAACACTCTAGCTAAAAAAATGCCACATCCATCCCATGAGCACCACTGCCAAGGCAAACAGGCAGTATTTCTTAATCAAAAATACCCAAACATTGCAAAACAAAAGCACAAGGATGTTAAGCATGACAAGTGAGTCAGCCCAGGCCATCAAAGAGGGTCAGAAATGGCTGAAAGGGAGCAGATATCCATGCACACAAAGGTCCAGGTGCAAGCAAAACCTGCCTGGGAAGCTCTAACTTCAGGAGATTTCACAGAGATATTGTGATTCCTCTTCTTCACAACTTTCTTGCTTTTCTTCTTGGGAGTACAGCTATGCTGCTGCCCTCTGGAGCTGCACACCCTTGGGCAAAGCAGGAAAAGGAGTCACCCTGAAAGGGATGCACCAGGAGGCCTCCTTGCCCAGCCCCTGCTGCTTTCCAAGCACAGGAAGAAAAAGTCCCAGTGCAGTTTGGGAACAGCCTGGCTGCACTATCTTATTTTCCCAAGCTCATTTCTGCAGAATAAGTGAAGGGATTTTGAGTTAATAAAAATCACAGCAGATTATTTTGCTGTTGATTGTTGGACATGAGACTCCTCAGCTGGTACAATGTCTGATCAGGGCAATGATAGCCTGCCCTGCTGTGTTTTGGAAGGTGTTTCCACACACTCCAAAGACTCCTAAAACCTAAAAAGATGCCCCATGGGTTCACAGCACCATCAGGCACCTGCAGGGATCTGTAAAGGATCAGCAGAGCTTTTGGGGCAGAGTATTAGCCTATTGGACATCCTAGCAAAACTAAGAAAATCCACAGGAACTGAGTAACTCCTCTTACCTTCAGTTTAGAGAAGAAAATGGAAACAAAAAAGTGTTTCAGCAAGGTCCTTAACAGCACAAAGGGTTTTGATGTTTCCATTTCAAATCTCATTCTGCAGTGTTGTAATTTATGAGATGAGAGGTCCTGCACAGTTCTCCCTGCAGCAGCTGAATCATATTCAGCCAAAGTCTACCAAAAACAATCATTTCAAACATATTCTTTTGCCTGGGAAATGTTCAACTTCTAGGATAGCCTGTGAACTTCAGTAAAGTCATTTTTTAAATCATGGATTTTCAACCAAATAGGAATGGTGATTCTCTTATTCATCCTCTTTGACCAAATTAAAGAGAACAGAAATCCTCTTGTCATCAGATATTGGAGAGCTATTTTCAGATGGGTAACAAACTGCTTCAGAAGTTTAGTGCTTGGTTATGTTCCTTCCACTGTTTCCTTCTCTGGGCTTATTTGTGCCCAACTGTATTTTTAGGCTTGATAGATTTAGCCACACATCTTTTATTTTGTATTAATAATGGATCTGCAACTCTTGCAAATCCCTTTCACTTAACTTCTAATGACTTTTGGTACATTGGAGAAAAGGAAAATAAGAAGTATTACCCTCTGACAGAGCTCAGGCAGCTGATAGCCAGGTCCAGGCAATAATAACATTACAAATGTGTAATAATAATAATCATATTTCAAATCCAGGAATCCAAATTAGCAAATTTTCCTAACCAGATACTTCTTGAGAGGGCTCATTATGGTTTCCAGTCTTCATCAGGATTCCCAGTTAGTCCAGCTCACTCCCACATCCCTGCACCTCCAGTTCCCACTGCTGCCAGCAGAGAAGGAGCCTCAGCACCAGGGATGGAGCTGCACAGATGGGTAACAGAAACTAACCTCCCATATATGCCATTTCAGTCACTTCCACCCAAAACTCTGCCTTTACACTGCAACATAATCCAAGAGAAGCTCATCCTCTGCCTCCCCACTCCTCAGCTATCTTCTGCACTAAATGTCTCTGCTGCCTCAGCTCTGATCACCTACTTAATTTGCAACAGTTTCAACTACAAAAGTAACCCTTTGGCCTGCCAAAGTGTTTTATTTTGGTGGGGAAACTAGAGAAATCTGTTTCTCTTTATAATCAGTTGGAGTCCAGAGGGTATTACCAACAATCTGCACTAATTCCATATTCAATCTTCACTCATTTTGGCCCCTCTTGTCCTCTGGGCTGCAGATTAGATAATCCCCTTAAAATAATAGTCAATCATTAGCTCTGCTGGGTTTTCTTTTTGCCTGCATGCAAGCTGAGCGTGCTGGGCTGTTTCCTGGAGTCCTCACACAGCTGCTGAAAGGTCTCCAGCTGAACACAAGCAGGGCCCTCCGGAAGCATCTTTATTAACAAAAGCTCTTCTAACACAAAGCTGCTCTGCTTTGCTCCCAAGGATGGCAAAAGCCTCAATGGTCTTGGAGCATGGAGGACACAACCTGCCACCAGCTCCACAACACACACTGCCCACATCTACTAGTGACCTGCCAGGACCTAAAAGGAACTTCCAAGCAGGCTGCAGAGGGCCTGTTTGCAAAGGCATTCAGTGAAAGGACAAAGGGCAATGGTTTGAAATTGGAGAAGAGTAGATTTAAACTGGACATTAGAAAGAAGTTCCTCCCCACGAGGGTGGTGGAACACTGGCCCAGGTTGCCCAGGGAGGTGGCTGAGTTCCCATCCCTGGAGGCATTGCAGGTGAGGCTTGCCAGGGCTCTGGGCAAGCTGATGTAGTTGGGGATGTCCCTGCCCAGTGCAGGGGGGTTGGACTAGATGAGCTGCAGAGGTCCCTTCCAACCCAAACCAGTCTATATGATTCTATGATCTGCAAAAGAAAGTGGTGTTTTCCTGTGGATCAGGACTATTAGGAGTAGAATTATAGAATCCTAGAATCATTCAGGTTGTAAAAGACCCTTGAGATCATCGAGTCCAACCATTAACCCTACTCTACAAAGTTCACCCCATAATCATATCTCCCAACACTACATCTAAATGACCTTTAAACACATCCAGGGATGGAGTACTGACTCTGCACAAGCTTATTGAGCAGGCATCATGGAAAAGCTCTTCCTGCTGAACTACACTAGCTTTGGAGACACCCACAAAGATGGAGGAGATCAGGCTTGAGTTGGTGTAATTCTCAGGGCAGCTGGCACAGGAGCAGTCTGGAGGATGAGTACTGGCACGTAGGCAGCGTTAGGGCAGGCACTCCTATGCCAAACCCACTGCTGCTTACTGGAACACCTCTTTTCACCCCTAAAAGGACAACAAAGTCTTAAGCAAAGAACTGCTAGCAAATGCCACTCTGGCAAATTACCTCCAAGAGGACAGTGCCCAGCTCCTGGCCACTGGCTTGGCTGCTGCCCGAAGCCTGAAGCCAGGGAATGTCACTTCGCAGGCAGGCATCTGGGCTGCTTGCCTGCTAAGCTTGCCCTGGCAGATGGTTCCAGTGATGAGCCTAATATAGTAACAGAGTCATAATGGATGGCCGTGCATGGAAAGTGCTTTGCCCTGTCACTTGTAGCTCTGCTGGTGCCCTGTGTGGTGGCAACAGGTGCAAAGAGGATCCCCTGCAGGCAAAACCATCATGCCTAATGCATCATGTTGACCAAAGGAGGCTGCTGAGTGGGCCAAAGCACTTGTGGGGACACAGTGATGGCCCTTGTTTGCAGATGATGGAAACACTGTGGTGTGAAGGGACTAGGGAATGGACCATGACCATGTGTTTTCAGTAAGCACAAAAGACATTGAGTGGAAACGTCAGCAACAAGTAGGGCAGTTTGGCAAGCTCCTGCAGCCCTCATGGTCAGTTCTGAACATCTGCCTGCATATGTCCTTCAGGACTGGTTTAAGAAAGCACAAGCTATCATCACCAATGAGAATTACAGTCTCCAGGGTGCATTGTTTGCTTAATTTTTGTTAAGCAGCAAGCCTCACCAGTGTGGGGAACAAGCTGCTAACAAATGCAGTAGACTCTGGCTGTCTCCAAAGCAAGAATGAATTTCTTAAAGGGAGAGACTCTTGAGTCAAGCCCAAGCTGTAGACTCATTACAATGGGAAGCATAAGAACCTGTGATTCCACAGATCAAACTGCCTGACCCTGGCTCCCAATTCTATCTCTACAGCACCAACCATTTCATTCTCACAGGTGTTTGCACCTGAAATCTAGAAGAACAGTCCAATTTCATCCCAAACTCCTGGAATACCAAAAGCTCTACTCACTTCAGCCTTCAGTTACCTGGCTTTCTCATGCAAACAGTTCATACTACAAACACAGCTCTGCCTCCACAAACAAAACACTTGAGTCTATCCTTGGAGTTACACGGCACACACGGCCACGACTGCATGGCTACAGTCAGGATCCTCAACTCTCTGCTTCTCCAAAACACCTTGATCTCTTCGAAACACCTTGCCAAGCATGGTTTCGTCTCACCAGGGAGGTTTTACCCTCTGGCTTATTACCACTAAAATCCTGGAGCACCAACAGGTTTGCCAGTTGTGTTCTTGCACAATGAGCTGCAGCAGCCCAGCCATAGGTGGGGCCGCAGCGGCATGTAATTAAAGCGCTGAGCCGGGGCTGGCTGTGGTGCTTGTGTTGGCACAGCTGTGACATCACCGAGATGGATGCACAGCATGTGCATGGTCTTGTGCCTCTGCTTTTCTACCTCCTCCACAGCAATTTAGGAGGTGTGGCTCTTGGCAATATAGATATGGAAAAAAAGGAGAGAAAAAAACCCCAACTCAACACCACCCTGCTGCCACTGGCAACATGGCCAAGTGTGGCTCAGTGGTAAAACTGACTTCCTGGGCAGAAACCCAAGGGATCTGGGTTTGGGATTGCTGATTTGCAAACCAAGACTTTTCCCTGCCTTGCTTCTTCAACACGTCCCAGCTGCCAGAGTGCCACTGATGGCCTGCAGCATGTGTTCACGAGCAACCTGAAGACCGCAGGCACCACCACAACCAGTACTAAACTGGGAGAAGTTCCCTCAGGACTGAATCCAAATGGAGGGCTATAGCCAGGTTGACTTGGGAGGAACCAAGTCATCCAGCACGAAGAGGTGAGGAAGCTTCAGCTCAACCCAATGCCACAGGTGCAACCAGGTGCTGCTCGGGGTACACAAGACAAGCAGCCATCAACTCTGCAAGGCAGCTGGTATACACACCTTAGCTTCCCAACAGCCAGCACCACTACAAAAGTCTTGTCCACAGGCCTCCTCAAGCTTTCCATGGGATATAGGGACACAAACACCCCCAAAATCCCAACAGATCACATGGTATAAGCAGAGGGGCTGCACCATGATCCCAATTCAAGTGACTACTCCTCCACCCCACCTTGGCCAGAGGCTGGTGGTGAGGAAAGGCTATCATTTATGACCTGGGCCTATGTTTACTTTGAAGATGTACTCATTAAATTCCTCTTTGCTCCTTGGTGTGCTCTAGATTTACCCTGAAGAGAAACTGGCGTCTGCAATTGCAATAATCATTTTCCCTTTGGCAGCAAGTGAAAGAATTTCTGAACTGTACTCACAGAGCAGAGCCACAAAAATGTGTTTAGCAAAGCACACTCATGTAATCTATTAAAAATTAACAAATCTCATTAGCATTATTAATTGGGCATGCTGGAGTCCTTGTACTTTGATGATGAAGCAGCATGCCCTGGTCTGATAGCCAGAAAAAGAGCTGCTACCTGAAGGAGCTTAGCAGAGAACAACTGAAAAATAGGGAGCTAAACAAGGACAGCCAAAAGCATCTTGCAAGGAAAGAAGTTTCAAACAGAATAGTATGAATGGAAGTGAAGTGATTTATAAGGCAGCAAACAGGACTAGGTCAAGCAATGTTCCTGGAGCAGATCTCCTGTGTACCTCAGCCCACCCAGACGTGGAGTCATCTCTTCCTCTCTGGAGCTCATCAAGATCTAAACCCACAAAGTGATCCCTTCTGATCACTGCTGTCACCCAAGACATCTCAGGACAGTCTTGACTTTGGGAAGTAATGTTCCCAGTGATAGCAGAACAAAATGAAAAGCTTAATATTTCCTCTAATGACCTAAAACAACAGCATCACATCACACTGATATTTTTCTCCTTCATCTTTGCTCCTCAAAAAGCTCTTTGGATATGATCAGAACAGGCAGCTCTTGCTTGCTCCCTGCTGGCCTTCAACTCTCCAAGCTCAGGGCATTTAGTGACATTCACGTGCTATCAAGACCTGCCAAAATGCAGTGCTAAGGTGAATGGCAAAGGCCTTGCCTACCAGATGCCAGCTGCTAAAAGCAGCCCTCAAGGCAGAAAGATATTTCTCAATGCTTGATCAGAAAACTCATGCTGGTGTTACTGCACCCAGGACCATCTGACATCTTCCTTTGTGACTCAGTGTGTGCAGAAACCAGACTTGAACAGGGCCCAGGCCACAGAGACCAGGGTTCATGGCATTCATGCTCCAAGTAGGCAACCAGGAATGTGCTTCTTCACTAAGAAGGAAGCAGGACTTTGTGCAATGTCTATGCTCGGTCACAAATCCTGCACATTCATCATTGCCTTATCCTTGGAAGAAGAAGAAAAATCCAAGGCAGCTGATGTTTTGCTCCTTGAGCACGCATGGAAAGAAAACCTCTGAACAGTATTCCCAGCCCAGGGATCAAACTGAGACTCCACCAGGCTACAATTCTTAATGCCAAGGGAAATAGCTGGAGTGAGATTTCGGCTCACCAACAACTTGGGTTGGGCACAGACATGTGGGTTAGGACAGGAATAGTGGCACACTGGCATGGTTGGGCACCCTGGCATGGTGGGAACACTTGGAATGGCTCAGCCTGCCTCCACTCCTGGAGGATGTCCCTGAGGTGTTGTGCTCTTCCCGTGCCCAGGATCACTGGTGTGGATGGAGGGCTCCCTGTGCCAGGGTAATGTTTGCACAGAGCATAGTTGTAGGCGAAAGAGCTGTCAAAGGAAGGGAGTTGAGAGGTTACAGCACTGCCTGGCTTTTTTAATTGTGTTAAGCTGCTAAAATAAATAAATAAATACCTAAAGCCCTGGCTCTGCACTAAAACAACACTAAAGTGACTTCAGCCTATAAAAATGGGGTAATGCAGGAGGCCCTGGGAAATATCACCATACCCAACTTTTCCACTTTATATATAAAAGAAGGGTTGGGTTCATAGGCTGGAACCTTTTAACAGCTTCAGGTCATGTTCCCTGGGCTGGAAGGAGCCCCAGGAACAGCCACTGTAGTCTGAAACCAGGACCTGGTTTTGCACTGCCTTCTGCATGGCTGCAGAGAAAAGACTCAAATGAAACCCATCTGCTTACCAGGTGCATGTAACATCTGACAAATCCAGGGCTGATTCCTGCTCCCTGCCTCCTCTCCTCCACTGAAAGCAAAGCCTGCTCCCAAAGCACCAATGGAATGATGGTGCTGAAAGCTAGAACTCGATGGCAGCAGCAGCTCTCTGATGGGAAAATCTGTGTCATCTCAGCTGAGTGCCAGGACACTGTGGCTCTAGTGCTTGGGCTGGATCCATCTCCTCACACTTCCTCTTTCCTGGGTGCCAAGGGGCTCCCTGTCATGAGGGCTTGGACCTCATCACACCAGTGGTCATGGCTGGGACCATAGTGGAGTTCAAGGAGACCTTCTTGACTGTCCATACCCCAAAAGGAGAGAGTAAAGGAAGGAGATCAGCCCCAGGCTCCAGGCCAGCACCTCCCTGAGTCATGTTCTGTGTGCAGCCATGGAGGAATCCCAGAAATGGGGATGCACAGCTGATGGGGAAGCATCCAAATGACTCCAGGAACACATCCATTGGCACAGTGAGCAGTGAAACAAAGAAGGTGACAACACAAGAAGGCTCTGAGGTCCAAGTCCATGAATGCCTCCCCTTCCATCCTATCTGCAGCACCCACAGCTCACTCTCAGGAATGTCACAATCACAGTGGAAAATCAAAATAAAAAGGCAATGTAATCCAGTTTGTAAATCCTTTGAAAAATACAAAATCCTCTCTCAAACAGATTACAAAGATTAGAGTTTCCTGGAAATCAAGAACTGCATTTCAGCCATCTCCAGCCATCACACCAGCCCTGAGGAGAAACAGCAGCTCCCTCCAGCCCCTGAGAACAGCACAGCAGTTTCCACTAGCTTTTGCCCTAAGCACTACTGGGGAATTATCTGCTGCATTTATCTGAGCCTATGGGCAACATGCATCAGTGGTAGGAAACCTGCCTGCCAGCCTCTTGCAAGCTTTTTGGTCCAGAATGGGCTCTGTGGGACCCTGCAGTGTGCTGCTGTAGTTTTGTGAGCTGCAAGAGCTGCACCCAGCACTGAGGATGTCCAGCAGAAAAATCACAGTATCCCAGTATGTCAGGAGTTGGAAGGGACCTAGAAAGATCATCTAGTGCAACCCCCCTGCCAGAGCAGGAGCACCTAGACCAGCTCACACAGCAATGTGTCCAGGCAGCTCTGCAATGGCTCCAGACAAGGAGACTCCACAGGCTCCTGGGCAGCCTGGGCCAGTGCTCTGGCACCTGAACTGCAAACAAGTTCCTCCTCAGCTTAATACTAAACCTCCTGTGCTCCAACTTGCTCCCATTCCCTCTTGTCCTACCATTGGATGCCATTGAGCAGAGCCTGGCTCTCTCCTCCTCACACTCACCCTTCACACATTTCTAAGCATTGCTGAGGTCTCCTCTCAGTCTCCTCTTGTCCAGGCTGCAGAGACCCAGCTCTCTCAGCCTGTCCTCCTAGGGCACATGCTCCACTCCTTTCAGGATCTTGCTGGCCCTGGGCTGGACTCTCTCCAGCAGCTCCCTATCCTTCTGGAGCTGAGGGGCCCACAACTGGACACAGCATTCCAGGGGAGGCCTCCCCAGGGCAGAGGAGAGGGGAGAAGAACCTCTCTGGCTCTGCTGGCCACGCTCCTCTTCATGCATCCTAGGATGCCATTGGCCTCTTGGCCACAAGGGCACATTGCTGCCTCATGGGCATCCTCCTAGCCACCAGCACTCCTAGAGCTTTTTCCCCAGGGCTGTTTTCCAACACATCAGTTCCCAGTCTGTACTGATCCATGGGGGTCTTTTTAAATCAGAGTGGCCCTCTAAAAATCAAGATGTTTCACTTGGCTGTGCCAGTGGTGACAATGTTATCAACAGGAGAAAGGTCAAACACTCCTGTGCTGATGGTATCAAAATATTTAGCAGCCATGCCACTATTATTCTGATAGATAAAATCAGCATTTTGTTTACTAGTTTAACTCAAGTGTCCAGTCAGTGGTGGCAGGGCCATTTTCTGCTGGGAATTTTTATTTCATGAGAGGTTTGGTGCTTTCCTTCTTATTTGGAACAACAACAACAACAAAAAGGATTGCAATATTAGTATTCCCAGCAGAGCACTCATTCAAGTTCCTGCTCTGTTATTGCTCAAGGACTTGTGCAGCTGCAGATGCCTGTTTGGAGCTACAGTTAGGTCACACTGAATGATGCTCATAGAATAAAGATCAAAACACTTACAGCTTGATCAAAAGGACATTTTATGAACATTGCAGCCTGAGTTAAGTGCTGATATGAATACTCAAGTTCACCCTTCCATTAGCTCTGGTTAGTTCTAATAAAATTAACACCCTCTTAAATAATGCACTCAAATTTTATTTGTTTCATGGGTTTGTGCTTTATGGCTTTGAAAACATAACCTCAAAATTCTTTCCATCACTCTGGAAATGTCTAGTGCTGGGATTTGCAAATCAACTTTTTCTCCAGAGGAATAAGAAGGATTGCTGCTTTATCTCATTGCTCCACCTGAATTGAGACACCAAAGCTTGGATTTTCCACCCCTCTCCCACAAAAAAAAAAAGGTAACACAATCAGACTCTTTCTTTTCCCAGTAGGAATTACTACCTGTAAATAAACAACTAAAAAACACAAGCAGCATCAGTGCTCCTTTCAAAAGAGACAACAGGGGAAAAAAAAAACAACAACAAAGCAGGCAAAAATCCACTCTCTTTTCTACATTTTACTTGCTACATTAGAGGCAAAAATGAAGCTACCAGTCCAGGACAGGCAACATCTTATTGGTGCAATACAACCAGTTAACTGTTCTTTAGAGATATTCATCTCAAAGGCCAGAACAGAAAGAGCATTTTCCCCCCTTTTATTTATTTATCTTTTCTTTTTTTTTTTGTGCCAACTCACCTTAGCTAAAAAGCACATTGAGATTGTAATTATGGGAAGGCCTCATCTAGTAGATTTGTAAACTCAGCTATCAGCTTGAATGACTGGAATTAGCAAGGCTAATTTAATGTCACTGTTCAAAATAGCTCCGATTTGGAATTTCTTAATGGCCTCAGGAGAAGGAGTCTTTATGCATACTGCAATCTAGGCTTCATTCTTAGACTAAATTCCTTCTCATAGATTTTGTGAATGCCCTGTTTTGTAGCCAACACAAACTCTGTCCAGTAAAATAATGTAAGGACTCCGAATGAAAAGAGATTAGCTGTTCCCTGCTCCTGTTATTTTAAGGCAGAAATAACTTTGGCTTCTACTGATTCATAGACAAAGCTTGAAATGCAAAGCATGCTCAACTCCAGATTCAGCATGAAAAGGACCTTAAAATATTCCCGAGTGCAAGTAATGGACTTATTAGAGGGATGAAAAGAGGTACTTTTCACAGAATCCCAGGCTTTTTAGTCCTGTCATATCAATAATCTTACTTAAGAATTTCATTCTATTTACATTTCTTTCCCTTCCCAATATCCTGCCTGACTGCTATGAAATACAACATTTACACTTTTAAAGTGTTAATTTATTTCTCTTAATGCTCGGTGGCAAGTGCTGTAAAATGTCTGCAGATCACCCAGAGTGTGAGAGGCTGCAACAGCATCCAGACAGCATGGGACAGGGGAAAAATTCTCTACTGTGTGCAGTTTTACACCTGACAACTGATAAATGAGGTAATTTTAAAGGCTTGGCTAAAAGCATCTTCTTTAAATAATGACAGTTGATTGTGCTGGAACTCGATGTACCTGCAATCTGTTCTCCTCTCCTTTATGTTTAACACCCACAAAACCAATACTGACAGGGGGGAAAAAAAAAAAAGCTTGAGAGATATCAGGAAGGAAATTTGCCTGGCTGTCCTTAAGCTACCAAAACAAACCCTTTTCTTCTTTTCCTTTTTTTTAACCCAGTTTGCTTAGTCTAGATTAGTTTAGATTAAAGCATCCTGCAAGGTTGGTTTAATCTAAAACCAGCACTAAGCAACTAGTGGCAATTTTCCCTCGTTGTTTGATGAAATGGCTGAAAAACAAAGATATTCCTGGAACAAATTACAGCAACCTGGCTAGAAACACCAGGAAAACAGATGAAAATGTCCCCATTTTAAGGACTGAGGGGAGGTTTATTTCCCCACATCCCTGGGCCAATTTGCACCAGTCAGGGAGTGTCGTAAGCATGGAGAGGATGGAAGATGTGTTGGGCTACACCTGCCTATGGTTATCCTCAAGACAGCACCAGCAAAGACCAAAAGACTCCAAAATCATAGAATCCTAGACTGGTTTGGGTTGGAAGGGACCTCTGGAGCTCATCTAGTCCAACCCCCCTGCACTGGCCAGGGACATCTCCAACTACATCAGCTTGCCCAGAGCCCTGGCAAACCTTGCCTTGAATGCCTCCAGGGATGGGAACTCAACCACCTCCCTGGGCAACCTGTTCCAGTGTTCCACCACCCTTGTGCACTGATGGGCAGGGTGAGAAAAGCACCTCTGATTGCCCCAAGTCTCTCTGCAGTGGCGGCCTCCTCCTCCTGGGATGCTTTCAATTCCTCCAGACATGACCCAGCAAGTCCCTCTGTGAGGAGAGCCATTCAAGCTTTTGCTCTGAAAACACTCTTTATAGCAAGGCACAGAAACCAGATACACCAGGGAACAAGGGGGGAGAGGAGCAGTCCCATCCCACAACCATCTTTCAGTGCATCCACTCATCATGGCTAGGCTTTACGAACGAAGCTCCAG
>VWZO01016967.1:0-47456 GCA_013396975.1 Bucco capensis
CCATTTCGGAGGGAAAAGCTGAGGTAAATATAGGGGATTAGTGGCACCATTTCAGAGGGGAAATCTGAGGTAAATTTAGGGGGCAGAGGTGGCATTTCTTAGGGAAGAGCTGAGGTATTTTCTGGCGAGAAAGGAGACATTTTGGAGGGAAAAGCTGAGGTAATTTTGGTAATGAAACTGTTCTTTTTTTGAAGGGATGAATCTGGAGCAATTTGGAATAGCTCAAAAGAATTTGAGGTAATCTATGGGGGAGGATCTGGTTTTGTTTTGCATTTTGGTGATGTCTGCACATCACCAGAAGAAATCTTTTTTGGCTAAATAGATAAATATCTCTTGCATCACTGAAGATCAGTGATGTATTCCAGTATCCAAAATCGAAGTGTTGGATTTTAAGTGCCCAGAGTTTGTAAACTGCTTGCTTATTCAAAATGGTCTCTTTGCCAGATTATTTTTAATATAGATATTTCTGAGTAAATAATGCTACTGCTTTGGAAAAAAAAAACACAACTTTTTTTTGTTTTCCATTGTTCTATCTAATTTGAAGGGGTTTTTAGCAGATATATTGCGTTAGCAATTACTGAAGGAGATGGGATAATTGAGTTACTTTTTCAAGGGATTAGATTTATGCTTTAGCTGAATTTTGATGGCTTTTGCTTTATCTTTATGGTATTCTTATAGAGATGTAACTGTGTAATTTCCTTTAATCCCACATAAAAGATTAATTTTGTACACATCTTTCATCTTTACAGTGTACTGAATTTCTGATCAAAATTATAGTGAAGAATTCAAATGCAATGCTTGACACTCTACTACCTGAATCCAAGGTAAATCTATTTCTTTTGCAGCTCAATATGGCACCACTGATTGATGGTGTCTAATTAACTACAAACCTGTTTTTTCTTTATTACTGGTGAAATACAAAAGAATTAACTGAATCAGAGAAGCACTGGGGAAGAAAGAATGAGAAAAATTTTATGAATGATGTACAAGTTAGAAACTCAGGTGCTTTGCTTACTTTCATAACTATAGCACATGAATAGTTTGGAGTTTTTATGGCAGTGGATAACTGTTGAGAGATGTTCTAAATGATATCTGCTGAAGGAATACATTTAGAAACAAACTGGTGAATTAATAGTGAGTTTGAAGCTCTTTTCTCACTCCTTAACGCATATAGGCTTGCTAACTTTTAGTATTCAACTCAAGGTTAAAATGGTGATGTTATTTACAGCTGGAGGGATATTAATATTCCCAGAGGAGTTCTGAAAGTACACTCTGCACTGTGTTGATGTCATTTAACATGCATTTAAGAGAAAAATAATCTATCCAATCTCCTCAGGAGGGATTCTATCTTTCTCTATCCTTTATTAAGGCTTTTTGAATGCTAGTTTAATTAAAGAGAGATTACTTAAACAGTAACTTTCAAAATGATTTCAATTAAAAATAATCCAAGACTGTGGTTTGTTTTAATACTCTGGTTGTCATTGGTTATCATTGCATTCCTCTTATGACAGTCAAATATTAATAGCAATCTTCTCTTGATACTGATGATGATGTATAAAATCCCTAGAGTACTTAAAAAAAGAGAGAGCTCCCAACACATACTGAAGCCATGGAAACCAATATTTGATATCTCAAGAATAACCTGACATCTGGATTTGTTAGTGGTTTCACATGTTGTATATGGAAATATACACTCAGCACAGCATAACACCACCACAACAAAACCAGAATACAATCAAGGAAAACCCTACATCATTAGACAGAAGCAGCGTGGAGTTGTTGCTAAACTTGTAGTACATGATATTTAGTNAAGCCATGGAAACCAATATTTGATATCTCAAGAATAACCTGACATCTGGATTTGTTAGTGGTTTCACATGTTGTATATGGAAATATACACTCAGCACAGCATAACACCACCACAACAAAACCAGAATACAATCAAGGAAAACCCTACATCATTAGACAGAAGCAGCGTGGAGTTGTTGCTAAACTTGTAGTACATGATATTTAGTAACATGATATTTAGCACAATTGTTGAATGTGTTACTGCTGGCTGAATCCCTACAGTCAACATCTCAGTTATACTGTTTCAGGGATCAACAAATAAACCCTCTTCTGTGTTCTTTCTTTCTAAAAACACTGTGGGGAGAGATTAGTTCTTTGTGAGCTGGGTAAAGAATAGAGAGCGTTATTTACTCAGAAATATCTGTATTAAAAATAATCTCGCAAAGAGACTTTTGAATATGCAAGCACCTTATAAGTTCTGGACTTCAAAGCCAAACCTTCAATTTTTTATATTGGAGTACATCATTTGGGAGTTTTTACACACCTGAGGAGATGCTATCTTCTAACCCATGAAACTACTTGGTTATTGAAGGTTTACCCCTAGGTTAGAACTGCCATTCTAACAATATATTTCTACAAAGATGGAAACTACAACTAAAAGTGAGACAAGTACTTGTGATTACACCCATCTCCCTGGAAAAGCCTCTATAGATTATTTATACTGGGTTTTTAACTCAGCTGTAGCTGAATCCTGCTGAAACACCAGTCTGCCAAGACCCAGAACTCAGTGCTGGCATTACTTATTGCTTTAACTTGCTACTTTGAACTAAATTACAGAAGACATGGTATTACCATTCTAATAAACTCAGTTGGTGAGCATACCATTGTTAAGGCTTGGAATAGTCTGCCCAGGGCAGTGGTGGAGTTGCCATCACTGGAGGTGTTTAAGAAACATATAGATGCTCTACCTGGAGAGATGGTTTAGTGGCATGTTAGTGACAGGTATGGTTGGACCTGATGATCTTGGGGGTCTCTTCCAACCCTCATGATTCTGTGATTCTGTCATCTAGAAACCCAACAGAAAAATAACATTATTTCTTAGCTGCAGGGGTTTCTGTTTTAAACTGAGAACATATTTTCACTTTCTAACCTCTGTCACCTAAGCTTGTTTAGCTAATTTCCTGTGCTTGATCAGCTGAGGAGGTTAAAAAAGTTGTTTTGCAATACTAATAACTAGAAAAAAAACTTGTTTAGATGTATTTGATGTATTTAGTAATCTATGCAGGTTTGAAAGTTGACAGAGAACAATTTCTGTTCATATGAGATTTGTAATATAGGGCTATAGATACTGTAATATCATTGGATGAGGTGATGAAAAATGGTTCCATATTACTGATGTAGACATTTTGTGTTACATTTCCTGGTATTGCACATGTAATCTGTTTTTGAAGAACATTAAACTTATTTTAAATTTTCTTTTTGGATGAGAGATCTACAATATAGCCACATTTACACAGAAGCCATTCTTCCTTTGCTGTATGATTTCATTACTCTGGGCAAGGGTGTGTGTGGGTGTGTGTCAAGATAGCTTTGAAACACTTCTTTATTGTAAGTATCATAATGTTCTACGAATAATATCACCAAGACTTTAAAGTGGAAGNGATTTGTTAGTGGTTTCACATGTTGTATATGGAAATATACACTCAGCACAGCATAACACCACCACAACAAAACCAGAATACAATCAAGGAAAACCCTACATCATTAGACAGAAGCAGCGTGGTGTAGTTGCTAAACTTGTAGTACATGATATTTAGCACAATTGTTGAATGTGTTACTGCTGGCTGAATCCCTACAGTCAACATCTCAGTTATACTGTTTCAGGGATCAACAAATAAACCCTCTTCTGTGTTCTTTCTTTCTAAAAACACTGTGGGGAGAGATTAGTTCTTTGTGAGCTGGGTAAAGAATAGAGAGCGTTATTTACTCAGAAATATCTGTATTAAAAATAATCTCGCAAAGAGACTTTTGAATATGCAAGCACCTTATAAGTTCTGGACTTCAAAGCCAAACCTTCAATTTTTTATATTGGAGTACATCATTTGGGAGTTTTTACACACCTGAGGAGATGCTATCTTCTAACCCATGAAACTACTTGGTTATTGAAGGTTTACCCCTAGGTTAGAACTGCCATTCTAACAATATATTTCTACAAAGATGGAAACTACAACTAAAAGTGAGACAAGTACTTGTGATTACACCCATCTCCCTGGAAAAGCCTCTATAGATTATTTATACTGGGTTTTTAACTCAGCTGTAGCTGAATCCTGCTGAAACACCAGTCTGCCAAGACCCAGAACTCAGTGCTGGCATTACTTATTGCTTTAACTTGCTACTTTGAACTAAATTACAGAAGACATGGTATTACCATTCTAATAAACTCAGTTGGTGAGCATACCATTGTTAAGGCTTGGAATAGTCTGCCCAGGGCAGTGGTGGAGTTGCCATCACTGGAGGTGTTTAAGAAACATATAGATGCTCTACCTGGAGAGATGGTTTAGTGGCATGTTAGTGACAGGTATGGTTGGACCTGATGATCTTGGGGGTCTCTTCCAACCCTCATGATTCTGTGATTCTGTCATCTAGAAACCCAACAGAAAAATAACATTATTTCTTAGCTGCAGGGGTTTCTGTTTTAAACTGAGAACATATTTTCACTTTCTAACCTCTGTCACCTAAGCTTGTTTAGCTAATTTCCTGTGCTTGATCAGCTGAGGAGGTTAAAAAAGTTGTTTTGCAATACTAATAACTAGAAAAAAAACTTGTTTAGATGTATTTGATGTATTTAGTAATCTATGCAGGTTTGAAAGTTGACAGAGAACAATTTCTGTTCATATGAGATTTGTAATATAGGGCTATAGATACTGTAATATCATTGGATGAGGTGATGAAAAATGGTTCCATATTACTGATGTAGACATTTTGTGTTACATTTCCTGGTATTGCACATGTAATCTGTTTTTGAAGAACATTAAACTTATTTTAAATTTTCTTTTTGGATGAGAGATCTACAATATAGCCACATTTACACAGAAGCCATTCTTCCTTTGCTGTATGATTTCATTACTCTGGGCAAGGGTGTGTGTGGGTGTGTGTCAAGATAGCTTTGAAACACTTCTTTATTGTAAGTATCATAATGTTCTACGAATAATATCACCAAGACTTTAAAGTGGAAGGGAAAAGATACATGTAATAACTTCGTATATGTGAGAATTAAAGCAACTTAGCAAACTCTTAATTAAGCGTAGTTATTTAAAAGTAAAATTTTCTGACACAACTTAGTGAATCGAGTGCCTCTGACTTGCAGAGAGTAACTTCAGACCTCTAAGCTGTGATCTATCAGGTAAGGCTGGTGTTTCTAACATCAGTGTTTCTACTTAGCAACTCAATTCTTGGAAGTAGATACTGAATTAAAGTAGTCAAAGAACTCTGTTTTTATCGGAGCAGGACAGAAACTCTGTTTTTATATTTTTCTGCTGAAAAATATCTGCAAAGTACTGTTTTCGTAGTAAGATCTAGCACTTGTTGTCACAGGTGGCAAGATACGCACCTGTTCCTTGTTAGTCAGCCAGTGTTCTGCCTTGTGTTCTGCATTACCTGAATTAATAACTACTTCTAAGGCACATTTCCTCATTTGTCTTATGGTTATTCCTTTGTAAGTCTGGTGTCTAATTCAGCTTTTGACATAATTATGATGGCAAAGGTCCAATGTTCTATTAAGATGCATCTCCTGTTAACTAATGTTTGAATTTTGTGTTTTGTAGTTAGGTCTTTGAAGGTTTGAGATGCTCTAGCTCCTCTGGCCAAATTCCAGTCACCACATCTGTTTCTGTCCTTTCTCTTTAAGCCTTTGCCAACCCTTTCTTAATTTCAAGTGCAGTTCTTCCCTCATAGTTGAAGAGGGGCAGGACATATCCCCCACATTGTAAAACCTCATGTTTCTTCAATGTTTGCATCACTGTCAGAATCTTAATACCACTTTTTTCTTGGAGGTCTTTCTACCAATGAAGTAACTAGTTTAACTGTTTCCTTTATTATTTCATCTATTTTGTAAAGAATATCAGAACTCTGTTATAGGAAATACTGTCCATTGAACAGACCAGCAGAATAATTTTGAGTTACAGCACTTAAAAAGACTTGCATGCATTTTATAGATATGATTTATTAGTAATTGCACATACAGGAAGGGTTATAAGCCTAAAAGAGGGGAACAGGTTGGTAACTTCTGGTACTGTCTCAAATAGCTCAGCTTCATCCAGAAGTAAATTAAAAATATTCCTAAAATAAACAAAAATCCAATTATCTCTATTAAAGAAACCCATCTTCAGAACTTACTTGTGTTTATTGAATTAGAAGGCTGATTAAAATGAGGAAATACTTAAAGATCTACAGCCTTTGCTAGTTTTAAAGCAAAATCAATGAAATCTGAATGTGTTTTCATGCTCAGGTGCTTTCATGATTTTGAGGCAAAAATGATATAAGAAAACTCCAGAACAACTTCTTGGTAAGAACCTCCTAGGAAAGTTTTAGATCAAATCTTCTAGTTAAAGTTGCCAATAGATAAGTATTTTTTCTTTCAGCTTGCCACTCAAAGATGAAATTTATCTGGAGTTTCAAGTAGCAATGTGAGATATTAAAACTAGATAAGCAGTACTGGAATAGTGAGGAATAATGTTTAAAATAGCCAAGTTTCTGGTTTCTTACATGTTGTCAGGGCATTTTCTCTTCTTTTGCTGGCTTTGTGTGTTAATCTGTCTCCTTTAGGTGAAAATTTTTGTTTTGGTTTTATGTCAGTATCTTGGATGTTGTGGGTTTGTTTTGTTTTGTTGGTTTTTTTGTTTGTTTGGTTTGGTTGTTTTTTTCACTTTCCTGCAGCACCCTCACACAAGAGATGATCTGGACTGCTGTATCCAGGAAAACGTTTCCTGTTTTATGCAGGAACATCTGCTGTGACTTCTGTTTTTCTTATTGCCCTATGTTGTCAATCCTCTATAAAATGCTGTTTTGAACTCTTACTCATACTTCTTGCTGTTCTTGTTCTCAGGTTTTCTGCTACTTGAGCTCAGTAGTTTGCTGACGGTTTTATTTACAGAGAAATCCAAAGTCGTGCTTTCAACACACTGTATAATTTGTTACAAGTAATGTAGAGGTTAGTAAATCATATAAAATTTGTTGTAAAGAATAGGAGAGTAGATTTCTTGTGGTGAATTGCTGGCTGGCATGATCCCAAGCTCCATTACGAGTAAGTGGTGTGGAGCTGTGATTCTGAACATGCCCAAGCTATCTGAAGCTACACAGAAAGTTTTTTTTTTTAACATAGGTTGAGAGTATTTACTTTTTGCAATAAACCTGTGCAACTTGTAAAAAGTCTTTATTCTATACGTGCTGCCTTTAGTAACAGTACAGTGCTATACATATTCTCCTCTGGCAGTACCAGAGATAAGGCCTTCTACATGTAGCCATTTAGCTCCTCCCTACACTTGCTGTCCCTCTTCTGGGTTTGGAATAATCCCACTGTGTCATGACAGTGACATCTGTGATGTGAACCTCTTGGGGCAGAGATTTTGGAAGGAGGAAATGGGGAACTATTGCAATATTGAAGTGGGAGCTTGCAAGAAGCAGTTTGTCTTCCTAGGGAAATTGTGGCGATCAAGTGAAACTTACTGGTAAGAAAGATTTTGCTGCCTACTTGTGCTTGCAAATGACAATGTGCACTCAATGCAAAAGGCAGTCCCCAGATCTGACTATGGAGGAAATTTGGGGCTTTTGATACTTTTTGGAACTAAACAAAGTTGAACTTGGAGTTGATTTCCTAAGGTTACTAACAGCGTTGTGTGAATTTGGCTTATGCTAATTCTCCAGCTCAACTGTACTAAAAACTGGTAGTTCGGCTCCAGTGCCTTGCGTTTGCTCAGTACAGAAAATGTACTTAAAAAGATAATTCCTGAGGACTATGAGGCCTATTTAACATTGCTCACTACACCATGGAAGTTCAATCCTTTCTATAGAACCACCTCTGTAAAAGGCCGCTCCTTTCCACACAGCCTGCAGCTGAACAAAATGCCAGCATGTCTTGCACTTTCTTCCACTTCTCCTTTTGAAGGCTCTCCTGTTCCTGGCTGTAGCCTAGATCCCTGGTTGAGTGTTGTTTTTCCCTGGCAGGACCCCATGTTTGAGCAAACCCCTTAGAAGTGCCTGTCTTTGGTTCTCCAAAGGTGCAGAAACACTTGTGGAGTCTCCACAAGAGCTGTTGTATTTTGGGGCAAAAGGCTCATGGCTGGGTTAAAGTTATTTATTTATTACTGAAGAGTTTAATTTTTTTAAGACCAAATAGAGGAATATAGTTCAATGTAATCAAAGCTTGCTATATGGTTAGCCATTGAACTTTTTGCAGTACAAAACTGGAAGTGTATGCTCTCTGTAAAGCATTCATGGTAGCCTAGAAAACATATTTATCTTTTGCTCTTTTGTTTTTATACTCTATCTGGAAGTTAGAAAATATTTTTGTTCAAGTCTGTAGTATTTCCTCTTTATGCTTGTTTCTCTTCTGCAGAACAAATATGTTGTCAAGGGACAAAAATACTACAAGCAGGAAAAATTTCCTTATTTATATGTTTCTTTCACTGCTGCTTCATTGCATGAAAACAGTTGTACAGGTTACTTTCCAGTTTCTGCACTTTTTTTCCCCCTGAGCAGTAAAGGATAACTACTTTGACAACTAAACTCCTTCATGTCTCTGCAGAATGTTTAGCAAGAGGTGCTTTGAGGTTCCACAGTACTGCATTAGGCTGCAAAGTTACAATATGTCTGCAGAAAGGCAGTGCCCTACTACAAGGAGAAACTAATATTGTAGCCTTGGTGCTGCATAAAATTTATAAACATCTAAAAAAATGGGTGTATGCATTTTGGTGAATCCTGTAAGCTTCCAAGTTAATTCTTCAGAATTAACCTGTAAATGCACGTTCATTGTAACTTAGCATGACAAATTAATTGATAATGTGTGGTAATTGAAGAACCTCTTTGTGCTCACTGTGAAATGAGCTAATTTGAGATGTCTGATAATGCAATACAATCAGTGTATGCTTCCTCGTGCTGAAGGTTTATCAATAGCTTCTGTTTAGTGTGTCTTTTTGCTCTTTGTGTGTAATGCAAGCAGAGCCACGTCTGAGCAGAGCAGCGACTGCTGCTGTTTGTCCAGAAGGTGGTAGCATCGCTCTGTGCTTATGCAGAGCAGCTGCTTGTCCAGCTGCTGCAGTCTTGGCTTGCTTACAGGTCTTTACTCATCGACGCTTTATTCATACTCGGGAGCCACGCTTCTGTAGTATATTTCGTATCTAAATATGTAGAAGATTTTTGTAAGCTGAGGGTTTGGTATTTGGGTTGTTTTAAAGATTTAGAATTGGATTTCTTTTTTCTTCATTTTTGTTGCTTTATAAGCTAGTCTGAAGGGATTTTGCTCTTGATTCATTCCTGAAACAACGAATGCAATGTGCACACTAAATAAATTTACATAATATAAAACCACAGTTCAACAGCAGAAATAGTCCTGGAGGACTTCCTGTTTGGATTTAGGCTCCAAAGAGGTCTTACCTTATTGTGCAAGTGAAGAAGTGAAGTGAATTCCTTCTAAGAACATGCTATGCAATACTGCTTTTAGCTGTGTGCAGGGGACTTCAGAGCTGTGTAAAGCCTAGTAAGGCTGGAACAAAGCACCTTCCTTCTAAGGTGGGGGAAAACTAGTGTACTGTCCCTGAGGCTGTGACACTAGGGCTCAGCCTATTGCTTAAATTCCAAAGTTTAAAGTGGGGGCTGCTTTTTGGTTTGATTCCTGTCATCTGACTCTTCAGTGGCAGTGATTGTATCTGGCTGTTAGCCCTGAGAGAAGCACATCTTTGAATACTAGTAGAAAGCCTTCCCAGTGGCACAAGCTACAGTACAGGAAATGTTTTCCTTCTGTGTTTACTTAAACTTCACAAAGCTGATAATCCTGATATTTCTTATGTGGGAGGTTTAAAAGGAAAATGATTTATTTTTATTATGTGGAAGTCATATGAGGGTGAACAGTATGCATGAAGCCTGTCAACTGATACTTCAAGAGAAGAAAAAAACCCCCAAAGAAATAAGGCTTAGAAGAGACAAATCCACACTAGCTCAATAAAATCAACATCTATTACATTATGAGGTAATCTTTATAACTAGGAATGAGAGAAGCAAATTCAGAGCCAGTTACCTTGATTGAGGATTATCTAAGGAAGCAGAGCTCCAAGTGGCTTTGTGAAATGCTGAATTTATAAGTCAAATAGTAAGGAAGGTTCTCAGCTGTTATTATGAGAGCAGTTTATAGATTTAAAAAGTGTGTTTCAGATTCTTGTGCATCATGTACCTGTGGAATATTGAAGTGAAATATCTTTCTCTTTTAAAGGGCCTTAAATAATACAATTTCTTCAGTCTCAGAGGGGAAGCTATCTCCGGCATGGTGGGGAATGACAAATGGTATGGAGGTGGCTTCCAGCCTCAGCTGAACTGATGTACTTTGGATTTGGGTCTGGCATATTTCAGCTGTGTGGAAGCTGTTGTAGGCCATTGCAATGGTTATGGATGACACTGACTTTTAAATGGGATGATAGTGGACTTCAAGGCACTGGGTTTCTGTCAAGAAGCTTCTGCTTCCGTGCTGGAAACCTAGCACTACTAGCACTTCATCATAGCAACTTATAACAAAACTGACTTTCTATATGTGCACAGCCAGAGGGCAACTATAGTGCAGCAATGCACTCAAGAATGAGTAATGTCAGTTCAGTTGCAAGACTGGGCTAATATTGTATTTAAAGGCTCTTGACAGCCAGATTTGCAAGGATTTTATATATATATGTTGCTATTTAATACTACAGGTTTTCACATGTTTTGAAATTTAGATTAGGTGCTTAGTATATATGGGATTGCATCTGCATGCCTTACCGCATATAAATGATAAATTAATTAATCAGCCTGTAAACACTGTCTTCCATACTCTGCAACTGCAATAGGTGCCTTCATAACCTTTTCACCCATCTCTGTGGCTAAAACTGAACAAGATCCCTGGTCTCTACCTTTTGAATACAGTAAGAATAACAGCTAGGAGGACATGCACACCTGGGACCTCTTTAAAATACTTTTTTCCCCTCCTTCGAGTCTTTCTTTTCTATTTGTCGTATTACACTGAAAATTAGTAAATGCTCCAGTAGTTGTTGAAGTGTAGACCAGATATTCTCAATTTTTTTCTCTTCTCCCTGTTTCACTGCTGCCCTGCAGCATGAGGGTGGCTTACCAAAAGGAGCAAAGCAGAGCTAGGATGGGTTCCATAACATTCCTACATCATGTGCTGCTGGATGCTCCTCCCAATGGCTGTTCCTCCAACACTGCTGAATGCTCCTCTGAGGAGGCATCTCTTTCCTAAAGCTGTGCAGCCGCTTTTCCTCTAGATGGCATAAACACTTTAGGCTTCAGAGCAGTAACTGAGTTATTGCTGGCCCCTGGTTCCCAAGGTGGTATTCCCAATTCAGTTGCTGGGAGAACCTTATGTGTGGTGACTAACTGGGGAAAGGGCTAGGTGAGAAATAGCTGATGGGCAGTTTGCATGGACTACTCACTAAGTGTTGTATCTGCTGCTCACGTTTTTCTGATCTCAAAGCTACTCTTAAGCAATGTTGTTTATCATTGAAGAATAAACTGAATATTTATATGCAGTTTCTTCCTTACATGTTCACAGGGCATGAAAGACAAATTTCATGTGAAACAGAAATAATTCTGCTATAATCCTTGTGTGTTGCTTTGTTCCAAGAACAGGCTACATCAAGGTACTCTAGCAATTGGTGCGTTTCTCCCAGGAGTACTGGAAGCTGCAGTGGTTGCAGGTTGTTGGCATGTCAAGCTGTCTCCCTGCAGTTTGCTTATTTTGTCACACAGTAACAACTCCACACAAGCAGGATCAGTACCTCTGCATTGACACCACCTCTTTCCTTTTTACCATAATTACTAATTTCTTCTGTCTTGCGTAGAGAGAATTAACTTGCTGAGGTAACCCAGGGATTCTGTCGTGAATGTGGGATTAAAACCTTTTGGCATTCAATACCAGTTAAAAGATTTAACCAAGAAACTTGTCTTGGGTGTTTTCCTTCCATGTGGGGTTATTCTCTATATCTGAAATGCTGACTAACATCATCACTTTCCCTGAGATGCTCTCTGAGTTATCAAAAATGAAGGAAATTCTTTACTCAGCATGGTAATTTGGGAGGCTTGCTTCAGGGCGATAAGTAGAGTAGCATCCCAGTTTTACAACTCTAGGTGTCTTGGTTACCAGTGATGGAGGCTTTTGTAAAAACTTTTGGAATTCTTTATGGTACTAGGGCTCTTTCTATTTGTAATGGTGTTGCTGTGCCTGTGCCTGAAATGATTATTATTATATTCTGTTATGAAAAACAAAACAGATGAGATTAAGAAATTCAACAAAGCAATCTGTGGACATGCCCAAGTGATGGTGTTAATGTGCTATTAATAGGCTCTGAGATTATTCAAATGTTATCTAGGAATTTGAACTCTGCTTTGATTATGTTGCTGTATTTTTATGGTATTTGGACCAATTACTAACTTTTAAGGACAGTGAAGTACCAGCTACTAGAATTAAATTAATGTTAACCCTCCTGAAGATTGGGCCAGAAGTAATGTTCTGTTTGTTTTTATTTAGTGTGATTTTAGAAGGAGGGTTGTGTGGAAATTGATAAACTCTTTCCTCAGAGATAAATAGTAAAAAGTCCACTACAAAACCCAACAAAATCCATTTTCCCTTTTCTGACACTAAGAAGTCTATAAAGCATAGTAATACTTAGGTCTGCAAAATTTATAGCTTGGCATATTCCTAAAAGCTTTCTAGAAGCTCGAATTTATAGATATTTCCTGACAATACCAATTGAAAACCATACTTCCAGTTTCAATCTAACTCCCCTCCTGGTGTCTTAAGCAACAAAATCATGGCTTTATGAAGCCAATTTTCCATGCCAACATAGAATGAAGTATCTGTTGCTTCTGTAATATAACAGAGGTAGAAGACTTTGTTGCAGTGGCTTGCATGTATGATCCAGGTGACTAGTAGAAAATATGATCAAAAAGAATTGCATTAATCCTGTTTGATTTTTGTCAGTGGAGTAATGCAAAAATGATGATGATAAAGATAAGCCTGTGTAAAGAAGACATTTCCAGAACTTTCACATCCATTGTTCAGATAATAATATTCTCAGTATTTACTCTCGGCTTCTTATCACCTAAATTAGCCTTTAGGCTGTTTCAAAATGGTTTATTTGTGATGAGATCCTGAGTAAAATCTGAAGGTTATCTGAAGATAATAGAAAACAATCATAAAGAAAACATAAGACCTCAAAGATGTATGTATGTGGAGTGCTACCTTTGGCATGCCCATGGAAACTGACACCTAGTTTATTTTTCTCTTTGTAATAAGGATGTTATACTTAAGATTGTTATAAAAAGCCTTTCTGAAATTCCTGTTCTTCAAACTCTTAATAAAATATCATAGAAACAGGTAGCTGTGAAATATTTCTTATCAAATTCTTTTGTGCATCTTTTAAAGACTTAGTGTCTGTGAGAATCTCATTTAAATGCTATATGTTAAAGCTTTTAGTCTCACAATAAACTTTATTTATTATAAGAAGCCAGTAAAAATACTTTGTTAGACAGCTAGAAACCTTGACTCAAGCTCTAAATTCACTGGAGAAGGAGGTTTTCCCTGGAAAGAACTGATGTATTCATATAATGTCATGCATGCTAGAAAACAGCTACACTATGTAACCACTGAAATGTTATGAAATCCTCTGATAAACATCCATGTGGGGCTCTAGTTTGGTAGCTGCCAGGTTCTGCCTATCAGTACTGACTGAATGTCAAAATATACCAGAGGTGTGCAATGAAAATACAGCAATCACAGGGGAACTTGGTGGCAGTCTCACTGATAATTATCAGTGTGCATGTGCAATACTGTGGTGAAGAATATTGTCAATAGTATGAAGTATGGCATCAAACCCAAGTCTTTTGGCTTCCTAATTACTTGCCAAGTCTTGTTAAAAGTGCCTCCTAACAGGAAGCTAACAACTTTGAATGTGTGTGAAAGCTCTTTAGAAAAACATCAAGAATCTTCAAAGATTTTTGTACTCTCTGTGCTAGTTCTTCCTTTTTAATAGGTGGTTCTTGCTCTTATTTTTTTCTTTACAATACAGGTTTTTGTTAAAATCATGCAGCTGTTATCAAACACCCTGTTATTGACTTTTCTGAATCACTGGCACTGGAAAAAGTAGATTATTTTTTAAATGCTATTCTGAATCCCTTTCATGGTGTGAAATTTGATTTAAACAAGTCTTATCTGCATATCTCTTAACAAATATTATTTCTAGGTGCCACGTGCCTATTTTTTTTCTCCTTTCACAAAACCAAGTCTTTGACAGAGTGGATCAAAATGAAGTCGTGTCGTCCTCAAATTATATTCTGTGAACCTAATGCAATTTTATCTTAAATAAGTGTGGCATGAAATAAATATTTAACTAAAACTAACATGACCAAAATCATACATGATGAAATGTCATTAGAATACTAGTTATATTAGGGCTGAATTTCATTATTCATAGAATGCCATATCCTTTCATCAGACTATGTGAGCACCTTGATCTGAAGTACTCTGCTGTACACAATATTCCATTTAAATAGAAAGACCGTCAGATTTTAGTAAAAGATTTGTGTCTGGGAAAAGTAGTTCTGTATTGTTACTTCAGTGTAGGTGGATAGAATGAATATTTCACATATTTTTAATCTGCTTTATGGAAAATTCTGGTTTAGTAGTTTTTTAAGAAGTTTTACTGGTATGACTTGCAATATGAAGCTGTCCACCAGGTTTTCTTTAGCCTTGTTGTAGTAGATTAAAAATGGAAGTTGTAAAACCAGGAGATTAAAAATGAAGCTGAAACCTCAGATTGATATTAACTTATACAAAATTTATCCTTCTCCCCCCCCAAATTTTAGTATGGTTTGATTAGTCTAACATATTTTGATATTAGAATTGAAACATTGATAAATGGTTTTCTTCATACAGAGGGAAGTTGCTTGGGTCCATGTCACATCTTTTATTTGCTTATTTAGTTATGCTGTGTTTAAGTCACTTTGTAGCTAATTGTTACATGCTTTGATGTACAGGGACCTGTAAAATAGAAGTTGCAATATAACTTCCAAACTGTTATTTTAATAACACTCAGTAATTCTTAAAAGTAGTATCAGTGTGTAAAATCAGTGGCTTTCATGTTCTTTTGAAAGATGTGTTCTAGAATATAGTAGTATATTTGTTTAGAAAAAGAGAGAATTTTTGGAAATAGTATTTTTCACAAAAAGAATATGCCAGATATTTGAAAGCACGGAACAAATGGGAAAGCATATTTGATAACGCTGTTTTTGGTAATGAAAATATGTACTTCAAGCAGTAATTTTTTAGTGTTACCGTTTTTTATGTGAAGGATGACATAGGACAGCATTAAGAAGATTCTGCTGCTCAGATAAGATTCTCTTGCTCTTGAATAGTGCTACAGAACTTTTAAACATTTGAAGGCATTCTTGTCTTACCTTTAGCTATGTAACCTGATCCAGCATACGTTTATTCCCATAATGTTGCTTGCTCAAATATTGTCAATGTATAAAAGCTCATGTTCTAAACTTAAAGTTTTTCTATAATTAGAACTAGCTTCTTTTTTGTACAAGAATATATTATGAAATTGTTTTTTCTTCCTTAATCACTTAGTGGTCTTTTGTTTACATTGTTTCTGTATATATTAGCACTTTGTAAATATTCAAACAGCTGTTGAAAATAACAGCTTGCTCCCTTCACCCAAAATAATAAATCCTAAAATTTAACAAACAGAACACTTTCTTTGATACATAATATAGTTTGCTTTGGGTTTTCACATCAGAGAAAACAAAATTAATTTAGGTCAGTTTAACTCTCTTCCAATTGCCTAGGGACTGGGAAAACCAACACTATCTAAGTAAGAGAATATAGGAAGAAGGCAAGGTACATATAATAATTTGTCCCTGGTATCCATCCTTCTAGTCTCAAGGCATTCTTCACAGCTTGTGGAGTTTTCCATAGCCTCAGCTGCATTATTTTTTCCCCATCAAGACGTTTACATAAGCCTTAAGAAAAACTGGCCTTTTGTCATGGACAAGATGAATTTCTCCTTGGTTAAATTATGCATGGCATGAAGCTTTTTTTGGTGTTTCTGGTACTGTTTCTTGCTGGGTGTTTTTGGTGCCTTGCTTATATTGGAAGAGAGAGTAAATTACTCATGGTTGGTGAGCCTCTGTGCTGCTTGTGGTTTTATAGACATTACGTGATTGATTCTTCCTCTGTTTCAGCATAGTACTATGTGTTTAACAACATGATAATAGGTCTTTTTTTTTTTTTTCATTCCTACAGGCAAACAATGATAGACAAAGGTAAGCACTTTTGCAGATGGAGGAGGAGGGAAGAGAAATCCCTTTAGGCTGCTGTTGTGCATCTGTATAACAACTGTGTGTGGGGAAAAAAGACATGACCACCTTTGTGCCTGTTTTTGTGGAAGTGTACCAGAGAGTTCATCAATATTCAACTTCCAGTTGTAATTTCTTTTCTTTTTAGATTAACATTAATAGTTTTCTATAATTAAGAAGCAAACATGCTTATGTGACTGTAATTCTGGGAATAAAATTAGAAGGATTTGAAATCAAGCATGCTTGAGGAGCTTAAAGTGCAAAGTATATATATTTTAAAGAGTTTCATTTAAATGGTTGTCACCATCTTTTCAGCATGATCCAGTAATTCTGTTTAAGACTAATAATGTTAATATCCTAAAGTGTGCTTAACAGCAGCAGTTCAGGACTTGATGTATTCCTCCTCCTCCTATTTTTCTTGCCTTATGAGCAATGTGTAATAGTAGAGCAGTATTACACTTGACCTGAACATGTGTTCATTTTCTGTGTATGTCCATGCAGCAGCAAAGTAAACTTGACAGCTTAATTCTATGTTAGGGGAAGGTTTGCAGGGATAATCCTATTCACACTGCAGGATAAGGATGCCCTGCTAGTGGCTTTGGCCTATAAAACCATTAGCTTTAAATTGTGTGCTGGCATCATGATCTTCTTAGCTTGTAAACCAGCTTTTTCTTAGCAGTTTACTGCTGAATGTGAGTAATTTAATGATAAATTTTCCTAGCCCATGCCCACTTGTTTTTTTGAGTCTAGTTGACATATACATCAAAAACAACAAAATCCTCACTTCATGTGGATTATCTGATAGGAGACACATGACATTACATTTTAAAGCTATAAATTACTTTGATTAATCTATATTTAATGGCAAAAAGAGGTCTAAAGATAATGATTCAAAGATCTCTGGGAGTGAAGGCAGAGAGAAATAAGTAGACAGAAGATACCTGAAGATTTCTCTCCTGCCTCTTTCTGGTTGACTACCTTACAGTAAGCTAGTATAACTTCTGTATGCTTACAAAATTTGCTGCTATACTTCAGTTTTTCACTTACCTTTTTTTTTCGTTATACTTTCCTGAGGAAATCTAGGTGGCAGGGGGGGTTGGACTAGATCGTCTTTCTAGGCGCTTTCCAACCCCTGACATTCTGTGATTCTGCGAACACACAGAACCCATGACTATGTTCAGCTAGAATGCCCAGTCTGGCCCTATTTGCACACATATGCAGTGTCTGAGAGCAGAGGAAAGATGTTAGCACAGCTTGAGACTTTTGTGGCCACTGCTCATGGCGTACAGCATGCTGCATATTTGATATAATGTTTTGTATTAACCAGTATAATTTGTGCAGCTGCCATCCTTGTGTACAGAATCACCACAGTTTCTGTTTTACCTAGTGTAGCTGCAAATTATAATATTGAATTTAATCCAGTTCAAGCCTCCTAGTCAATCAGAATTCCATTTAGGTGTTCAGTAGAAAGTGCAAATTAAACCTTTGGCTTCTACCCTGCAGAGACAATCCAAAGTCCAGGCTTCAGTGCTCTGAATCTCACAAACTCAACAAGAGATTAAACTCTGTAGAGCTTATGTACACACTTTGCATGAAAAGGCAAGACTAGCATGTCTACTGCATTTCCAAGTCCTTTCTGCTTGCTAAGACTGAAGTTGTTTTACCCAGACCTATACTCAAGAGTTATTCATGTTTATTAGCAGTAAAGGTATGTTGTGGCTTCATGGTTTTGCAAGGGAAAAGCCTCTCTGGCATAGAACAGAAGCTTAAAGAATTGGTAATAAACACAAGAACCAGTTAGAAATGATTAGTATTTCTTTAACAGTCAGTAGAAAACCACTGAACCTTGATCAGAGTTTTGCCTTGGGATTAACACTTGCTCAATAGCTACCAAAGCTATTCCCTTGAATAACTTTGGGAACTGGAGTGCATGAGAAGAATATTTTCAGATATCCTGTACCAGATATGGGTTTTTTCCTCTCTCTCTATTGACATAACAACTGTTTCTGTAATGTTTTGGAAAGGGGAGCTTTCTGCATTGCCAATTTAGTGTTATATGAAAGAGGAAACAGTAAAAGTTAGATAAAGGAAACTGCTGAGAGATGAGGAGGGGAAAAAGTTATGGCTGCAGTGCATGAAATTAAAAACCTAAACAAACAAAGAAATGCCTTTCCCAGAAAAGGATTATACTTTTTAAGGTCCCTGGCAAGTAGATGATATGCTGTGGACTAGCACTTGCTGAATTCCTTTTTCATGGGTGCAATATCTTTTTATTGCAGTAGCATTGGGATACATCCATAATTTGCATACAACAAATGTAACCTTTCTCACATTTGTTTTTAGTAATGTTTATCACTTATTTAAAATCATGAATGGAGAGCTGTTTCTAGTTTGAGAGAGCACAGTATTTTTAAACCTCATGAATTTACTTAGTTGTCAGTGTTTTGGTTAATTTGGTCAAAAAGCTAATGACAAAACTGATTTTTGTGCTTTTTTTTCCAGAAAAACAATAGTGCTTTTCTCTTTGTGAGGCTTATCCTGAAGTTGTCACACTTTAGTAGTGCAGTCCAAACCCCAAATAACTTCAGTTCGTCATGTCACCCGTTTCAGAATAAAGATTAGTGGGCAGGTTTTTGTGATTTATCCTGGCTTACAGTGCATAGTAATGCTGATTATGCTAGATGGCAAATTATAAGCATGGTACATAAACTTTCAGTGAGGTGCTTATTTTTATCTAAATATTTCAGGAGGTTAATTTGCCACCATCAGTGAAAATTTTGTTTTTATAAGGCTACAAAAATTAATGATATTTAGTAAGCACTGCCAAAAATACTATGAGGGGAAAAAAAACACAGAAGTGTTTGAAGTTGTGTATCAAAGCAACATCATAGCTGGAACAATACTGGTGATAACCCTTCTACTTTGTTATATGAAAGTATATGAAAATATGCTTGTGAAAAGAACAGGAGGAATAATGAAGCATGTTTAAATGAAGGAAGCAATTTTTTAAGCCATGAAAATAAGACAAAGACTTTGTTAACAAGATGTTTAAAATAGCTAAGAGCAAATATAACCTTTCATGCTAAGGATGCAGACTTCCTTTGGGCTTTGTGAATATGAAGAAGACCCTAAGGAGTCATCTTCCTGTATTGAAGAGCCACATGTGAATGAGGTAGTATCAGAGAGAGAGGAGTGGCAAAGATAACATTTTTCATCCTTTTGTATGAATTCACATATCTGATGCATGTAAGAAATTCTTTTTGCTTGGATAACTTAAGGAGTTGCAGAATTCTTTAAAATATTTTTTCCAGCCCTTACTGTTTCCAAGTCAAAAAAATCTCAATTGAGTTCTAACTGAGTGTAAATCAATACTGTGATGAGTGGTTTGCTGATAAGTGCTCTGTGCAATGTGCTAGCCCTAATAGAGTCAGTAGAAGACCCAGGTAATCCAGTTAAGGGTGTCTGAAGTCTGTGCAGAGCCCATAATGTCCCTTTCCCCTTAATTATTTGCTCCAAAGAATGGCAGTGCCTAAGAAGTCATCAGTGTATAGGAATAAAGAATCCACTTTCTTGAATGAAAGTCAATCTGTGCTTGAGCCACCTGCAGCAAATAGCAGGAGGAATAGGGTAGTTATTCAGAACCTAGGGGTAGTGACAAATGTATCTGAAAAGCTTGTAAACTAGATGAAAATCGCAAACATGAATATGACTCCAGATGTTGCACAAACTTATCCTGATGTAAAGATTAAGGTGTACATTGCTTGCTGGATTATATGGATATACACTTTTCATGCCCCTCTGTTCTCATTCTGTAGAAACAATCTTTTGCCAGTGATCAAGAAGAACCAGAGTAGTTTCTGCCAGACTGACCCCAGTTTAGTGACTTTAGAGGTATAATCCTTTGCTGATGAGTTTGTACACTCAACAGAGCAGTTTTGTAATCCCTTCTCCGATAAATCAGTCACACTTCTCCGGATTTATAGTACTTGTGTCTAATTTGTTTTATGTAGGAGGAAGACCTGAAAAAATCTTAATGGTGTAAAGGTAAACTATTGAAGTATTTTGTAGAAACCCAAGTTTTCTCTGGACAACTGGTTTTCCTTGTCTAGTATTATGAGACCCAAGTGGGACAACTTATATTGATGATAGTCTCCTGTAGATTTATAAGCTCCACCTATTTTTTTTCCTGTTTTGAAAACATATTAATCTATATCCACAGCTGTGCTCTTTCAGATTGCAATCCCTGAGGATGAATTAGGCTTGTGTTGCTGTACTGGCTTGCTTTCTGCTTTGGCTGGGTGCTCTCACTTTTTATCCACTATCAGGCCTGGCATTCATCTGTGCTTTGTGAGCTGATTCAGCACACTAACCTGGGAATGTGAGGAAAGCCAAAAAAATAGGTGTCCACTCTCTGGCAGAAGTGACCTGAGTCCTTTGAGCAGTATGTGTTACACTGTTGTCAAGGGAGAAAGTAAAACTGTGCAGCTGGGAGTGAAGAAGAGAGAGAGCAGGAGTGAGATGTCCTGTGGCAGTGATCTCTTGATGACCTCAATGATCTTGGAGAACCTTAGCCCTGAGGTGCTATCTTGTTTGTTTGCTTAACGTCAGCCTGTCAGTACCCCACTACAGCTCTCCTCCTTTTATCAATATGGGTTACTCATCTTGCCTTACAGAGCAGAGGGAGAGAAACATTAGAGAAATGTGAAGAGCTTGAAGTTATATTCAATTTTGCCTTCCAGTGCTGTTCTGCACATGCAGTATTTTTACATCTGAATTAAGCAGTAACACTCAAAGAATTGAAAAGTTTGGTGATGGACAGAGTGGTGCCTCTGTGGTTCAGAAGTAAGATATGTCTTAGTACCAAACAGCTGAAGGGAAAGAGACCCTGTATTACTCCTGTATTGTACTGCTGGATGAAAGTGTTCTTTCATATGTGTTTTAGCTTTGGTTAAACTGTGGACAGTATGGGTGAAATCTCTCTGAAACGAGAGCCTTCTTTTTGATTTGTGGGTAATGCTAATTGGAAGTGGCTGGTATTTTCTTTGATCTCAGTCAAAGCACACAGGCATTGGAGGCAGTATGTATACAAAACAAAAGTGAAATATATTTACTGACCAGAAGGTATATGGCAGAGTGGTCTGACAAAGGTGCTCTTCCCTGTTGCAATCAAACTAAGTCTCCAGATACTGACTAGATACTTACTACTTAAGGATGTCTTCTTGGTTAAAACCACCAACAAACCAAAAACACACCATGAAAAAGTGAGATTTCAACATTGACTTTTACTGTCTACCTCCTGAAAAGGGCTATTAAGAACTTTGGTGTGTTACCATTTGCTTCTTCATGCAGGATTCTGGCTTCTCTTATCATCGTACATTAAAATGTCACTGCCAGCAACCAGGAATCAGCTACTGTTTGTGGCAGTGTATTGTGTAGCTGAGAGTTGAAATCTTTTCCTTTTTTTTTAATGTTTTAAAGTAGTATGATAGCATCATGATTTTTTCTGTCAGAATTAATTAGAATATAGGAGTGGGTCAGCAGTCAGGCTTGCTTGTTAGTCCCTAACCCAGTGAAAGTAGCCTGAGGGGTACAGGCATCACATACTGTAACTCAGATTGAAGGAAAACTCATAGTCAGGAATTTCACAGCCGCAGATCTTAAAACATTTGTTACTGGAGTAGTCTCAACCACATTATCAACTGAGTAGCTCCTAATTCCAGGATACTTGGCTGTCATGAATAAAACAGTAAATGATATATGCCACAGGGTTGTTCATGAGGGAAAGAAATACTGATTTTTGTTTTGCCACATTATTCCCACTCATGCTGAGGGGAAAGCTGCCTTGAACTGCAGTAATCCATTTAGGGCTGAAATGAAACATTGTCAGGGGAATCAAAGAATGTCTCAAATTGGAAGGGACCCACAAGGATCACTGAGTCCAACTCCTTTTTATGCACAGGACAACTCCCAAGTCACACCATGTGTCTAAGAGCATTGTAGAGTATGAGATGGTATCACTTTGGGAGGGTTCAATTTGGCTTAATAGTCAAACCCTCTCCTTTTCTGCATGTGAGTTTGTCATTAACCTGGTGCTGATTAGGTCACAGCACAGTTCCCTCTTGATCTTAGCTATGGCATCTGGTATCTCGGCTGCCTTCGGTAGGTGTCTCTCTGGTGGTGAGGAGCCATACTCTACCCTGAGGAGCAACTTAAAAGCATTTTAGCAGTATTAAAGTAACAAGTGATAGGACAAGAAGAAATGACTTCCAGTTGTGCCATGGGGGGGTTCAGATTAGATATTGAAAAGAATCAATTCACTGATAGGGTTATCAGGCATTGGATACCCAAGGAGGTGGTGGAATCACATCCCTGAAAGAAGGGTTCAAAAAATGTGTAGAGATGGTTTAGTGGTGAGTATAGTAGTGTTGGGTGGGTGGTTGGATTCAATGATCTCAGATGTCTTTTCCAACCATAATGACTATAATTTCATGATTCTATTTCAACCATTTTTACAGTTACCTACATTTGAAGTGTTAAGAGGGTTAGGGAGGGAAGGCTGGGAGGCAAGGAGAATTGTATTTTGGGTTTTTGGCTTTTTTTTTTTTGACACCTACAATAACTGCTTTTTAATGATTAACACTAGTCATCAGATCTTTCCATTTCTGAAAAAGTATCATAAAGATCACCTGCTGTTCCCAGCAGTGCTCTACTAATTCAGCTCACTAGCAAAATTAGCAGCAGGAAACAAGCCTTTGAAATTTTCATCGTTTATGAGTAGCATTGTTCATTTGGTAAAGGATCTGGGCTCCTGCTGTAATTGTTCCTGGGTTAAGAAGGCTGCAAGTTATTTTCTCTCCATCAGTCTCTTAAAAAAAACAACCCACCCCAAAAATCAATAGAAATAAATACACATACAATTAAATAGTGGATTAAACAGCCAACTGAGTGACTAAGAATTTCTTTCACTTTTGAACTCTTCTGATTATTCCCCCCNTTGTGCTGCCATTCCTTCACAAACACTCGATAATGCTAAAGTGCTTTGAAGTTGCCACTGGAGAAAACAGAACAACAGATGGAGCATGAATAAACCCACACTGCTGTCTTTTGAATCTGAACAAAAGCAATTTTTCTTGGCAAAAAATAGTTAATATTTAATTCCATTTACTTATAGATGAGAATGCAAAATCTGAGGTAGATCAGTATATACAACAGCTCAGTTGCATATATATCCTGACTTTATATTAGGAAGATTAAAAACCCCTTTATCTAGAATGCATTATAATAGCTGTGATAGATCTTGTTCAATACTGATCAGAAGGCCACTAGACCCAACGGAATCTGTGAATTAGAATCTCAGTAAGGTGCTTTTTCTTTGTGGTTTCCATGGTGCAGAGCAACATCTCTAGCCCTCTCCTTTAGTCTAACTTGTCTCCTGTGTAACTGTTATCAGTGGTTTTAAGGAAAGTTGCAATTCTGGTAGTAAAAGTAGTGTTTGAAGCTCAGGTGTATTCCTACCATAAATAAAACATCTGTGCACTTTTATAAGCACTTTGAGATTCTTTTTCTCTTAGTATACAGCTAAAAATGAGATTTTCCTATCTTGTCTTTGGACATGTTTTTCTCCACAACAATCCTTATCTGAAAGGTGATTTTGTTCTTTGATCATCTTCTGTTTAAGACTTGGGGACACCCTTGTCCTCTACTTCCTCCTCCAGTTTTTACCAAGATGGATATTAGAGGCATTTGGGGGATGAAAGTATTGTGAAAAAAGCTTTTTATACATTGTCTATTGTAGACAATGTAAGATTTTCTACTGAAATGGCAGCTCTGTTCTTTTACTCCTATGTGATAGCTGGTCCTTATTAACACTCAGATGTCATGCATCTTCCTTGTAAATTTTGTGTGGCTGCATTTTCTCTGTGGATTTGTTTTTCCCTCAGACTGAGGGCTTCCTGTTGGAGCTGCAGAATCTGATCACCACTGTTCTTAAGAAGTGAGTGGGAAGATGCATGACAAATTAAGCCCTATAAGTTCAGGCAGTATTCCTTTGTCTCAAACGTGTAATGTTCAGGATTTGAAAGGCATTCCTTGCTGATTAGCCCTTGCAGTCACAGAGGGCACACTTGACCTCTTTAAACTTGGTTAAAGGCAAGATGTGGGAACACCAGCAATCAGAAGAGGTACGTTACAAACAATCTGGGCAAGCTAAATGAGTTTGCATGGAGACACTGATATTTCATAAAAGAAATACAGTAGGACAATAGCACAAGTAAAAATAATTTCTGCTTACACAGGATTTGTTGGACACTCCAGTGGCTAATCAAAGGAGCAAATGAAAAAGACTGCCAGCCTGTAATAAGTCTCTATGGCTAGATCTCTTTTCTAACATACATATACAAATGTCATCATATTGGCACTTATCTGAGCTCTGCACTGCTGTTACTGTTGCATAGAAACAAAGGAAAAGAAAACCTATTATAGAGCAAGATTTTTGAGAGAAGCATAACATAAGGGAGTTTTGGTAAAGGAGATGTAGGTGCACTTCAAATGGCTTTATTGCTAATGATGCAGCTCAGACTAACTGAAAGTGAAGGGCACAATTGTAAGCACTTGTTATCAGCTACAAAACTGATATTTATGCTTTTTATAAGTAGTTACAGACCAGTACAGGCACAGTACCAGTCTTCTGGAATGGGAGGCCACTTGTTTAAACTTGCATGGTGCCTTAACTTAAGCCATGTGAAGAAAGAAGAGAGGAAAGAAAGGTATCGTAATTGAGGCTGGACTGGATGATCACTGTGGGTCACTTCCAACTGAACTGTTCTATTCTGTTTAACAGCTAAACAGAAATTCAGTGCACATTTCTTGTGCATACCTTTTTGGTAAGACTTCAGAATTCAATTAAGTACAACATAGTCCTGCTGTGCCAAGATAAGAATATCGGAAAGTTTAAGAACACGAAAATGTTATCTACACAGCATTCCTCTTTTTGTTGTTGTTGTTGCTGATCTCAAACCATTTTGCAGCATTTTTTTACTATTTTTTCAACCATTCCCTCCAGAAATATATCTAGATTGCTCTTCAGCTAATTTATATGCTTTGCAGCCGGTGCCTTCCTCTGTTATTTGTTTCTGCAATAAACAGTTTTGTTTTGACCACATCGATGACTTACTTTCAGCTTTCTTAAAGCTATTGTCCCCAGCTTAATGTTAAAGATTTTCTTTAACATTTAATCGGTAATCTAACTTAATCTTACATTTGTCATTGCTTTGTAGGTATCCGAAATACCTTGGTTATATTTCCCCTTCAGAGAAAATGCATTTTTAGCCTGGTGCTAAGACTTAGATTCCAAGAAGTTCTTGTCAGATATTTGAAATATGAACCTAGATTTTGCTAGTTTCCCCTCAGTGGGGAAACTAGACATATTTCTTTGCTGAAACAGCATGGTGAGACTAATCTAAACAAGCATGTTTGCTGGACTTGTTGATACTACCTCTTTTTGTTGTTGCTATTTGTTGGTTTTGGTCTTTTTTTGCTTTGCTTTATGTTAGTAGTGAATGTTAGCAAGTGCTTACAAATGACTTCATATAATCAAGGCAGTATCTTTAAGGAATATTTATTCTTTCATGGACTGTTTTCCTTCCACAGAAAGCAGTATTCTCATCCATCTCTCCTTGTTAAAGCTTATATTTCAAGTGAGAATATTCCCCAAATGAGAAGCTCCCACAGCAAGTCAGAGAGTATGACTGGAAAGAGACAAATAGAATATGGACTTCATAGAGTAGTTTAAGCTGCTTGTTACAGGTACTGTATGCTCTTTTATTAGTGTAATGTGTGGTGCATGTTTGTTAATAATGCTTGGTTTTTATACAGACAGTCTCTATGATGATCATAATTGTGTTGAAGAAAACATTGTTCCATGAAAGGCATGTAATTTTAAAGTAATAAACTGTCTTTACAACAAAAGCATATCTGAGATGTGCTACAGGGCTGGAACAAAATTTCCAAGTAATTTAAATCAGTTTGGGTTCTGAAGTTTCTTCACACAGTTTTGCCATAAAGTACATGAAAGAGTTTATTGACTTTCAACAAGATTTAGGCTCCTAAGTATTTAAATGTCTGACTTTTCCCGAAGTCTTTAGAAAGAGGCAGATAACACTAGTCACCTAAATTATTAAGTCTTCTCATTGCTTTCTTTAAAAACATTTCATCTAGGAAGGTTCCTCAAACAAAATAAACCCAAATCCAAAACCTTCTTCCCTTCCCTTTTCATTGCTTCTTGAAAAATTATAAACCAGTAAATAATGGAAAAAATGATCTTGTGTCTTAAGATTCCATTTAGAGGTCTCAGGTATTTCTGGACTTTTTCCTGGTTACAGTAACTTCCAGTGATGATTCATGGCTATTCCTTATGAGAGAGGTGAAAAAACCCCTCTGGCTATGATGTTTTAGAGGTAGAAAGTACTTGTTTTGACTGTGTTTTTTACTAACCACAATCCTTTGATAGATAAAAGGTCAGCATATCAAGAAAAGCAGGGGGATTTGTTAGAGAGGTCATACATAAGTCTATTTGATAAACACAGGGCACTCTGCTGTTCAGCTATATTCCTGTTGCCCTTCTTTAGAGTTAAATCACCTGCAGGATAAGCAATCTTACCTGGCTTTGTAATGGCATTTCATTTATCATGAAGTACAATATGTCTCTTTTCAACATGGAAGCATAATTATCCATTGATTTGGCCATTCTTGTTGCTTATTATGCTTAAGCTTAACTTTGGATCCTAAATCAAAGTGTGAATGTAAAGTTCAGCTGTGGTTTTTAAGCTTTGCTTTCAATGAATGACTGAAGAAGGTCATAGGTTCAAAGGTACCAACCCAGAGAAGCTTTTACAAAGAGAAAATGGAAGTTCTGGATGAGACTATGGAGAATAATGGTCTTTTATTTTTTTCTAGTAGTTCATTGCAGTACTCCCAAATTTGATAGCATCTCAAATTACCCTGGAGTTTACTTAAAAACAGATTTTGATACTAAACAGAGAACAGCTGCAGAAAATAATTTATGGAGGGATTTGAGTTTGTCTTCCTCCTACATTTTGTCCTAATTAATAATAATTTTACTGTCATTAAAAACACTGACATAAATCTCATGTAGCAGTCTTTTTAACCTACTTTGTTTTCCAAAACAAGAGTTCCATTTTCTTGGGCTTTTTCACATGGATTTTTTGTAATGAACCTGTCTAGAAGGAACCATATCCTGAACATGTATATATCTTTTAAATCAGGGAATTTTTTGGTCTGTCTTTTGGTGTATGCTATTCTAAAACATGTAAGCAGTACACTGGAATGAATAGCTTTGAAGCAGCACTTTACATTCATAAAGTGTGATATTAAGGATCCTTTGAAGCTGAGCATTGCAGAAGCTGGTTGTCTATTTTAATTTGCCCATTCAAAGGGCTAAACTTCCAGTATTTCAAAACTGGAAACTCTATGTTCATAACTGAGGATCCAGAAAGCATCAACTAACTTGTAGTGTCAGTGAGTAGCATTTGTTCCCTTTGCTCTGCCATCCAACTGCAGCAGTACCTGTCAGTGCTCCCAGAGCCATCCAGTGTGGGCCAGGAGGCTGGTGGCTTCTGAGAATCCTCTCATAGGGAATGGAGAATATCTGCAGTGCCTTAGCTTCCTTGAATATATAGGAGAGCAAGAGTAAGCCAAGTGTTTTCCAGTCAGGACTCAGTCCTGCGTGGCCTCACTGCTGTTTATTGGGTGTTAGTGTGTGTGTGTGGTTGATGCTTGGCCACTTTCAGAGCAACATGGGATAGAGAGAAGTTCAGGGGAGTTAGACTTTGTCCTAGTTTGCTGTAGTGGAACAGGTGGCATTTCTGGAGCTGGCTCTGGCTTGCTTCTGTTCACTGGATTAGTACAACAGTACGAATCTCTTCACTGATGCTTAGTGAATCTGGAACAAAGGCTGTATACAAGTGGAACAGTTTTGTCTCTTACAATATTAATGCCTAATGGTTTGCAAATATATTTAGATATACTTCAGGATTTGTTTCTTTGTGCAAATTACAGCATGTTCTTTTTACCTGTGTCTAAATCATTAAAATAATGATAAAAATGGACAACAGATTCATATCTTTTAAATTTCAGTAACTCAATGTAAATTATTTTTTCACCCATAGAGGAGCTGTTCATTTCTTATTTGTTTGATTTTTTTCCTTTTACATTTCTTAATTTAGACATTAACTAGCAAAACAAAAGTGTTTTTTTAAGTAAAACACCCCAAACAAATGAACAATGAACATGCTAATAATGATTTGATATCCGTTTTTTATCTCTGCATATAGCTGCTTACTAATCATTCATTTCTCTTTAAGCTGTGAAGTGGCTTTGACTGTGAGTGTCAAGGAAAACCGAATGTGCATGTCTGACTGAATGAGGTAGATTTGCACATCAATCATTTCCCTAAAGAAAAACTAATATTTTTTCCAGTTATATGGGCTATTGTTTTTGTCAGTATTTTTCTTGACGTATTCTTTCTAGAAAGAGTCAGCAACTTAAGTTCTGCAAGTATGATGAATTGTGTGAATTGTTACCTTTTTTCATTTCCAGTTGTAGCTGACAAATATTTACAGTGTTCTGCTGAACTTAAATAAAAAACTTTAGCCTCCTTCAGAGCACCATATACTAATAACTAATAAGATCAAATTGATCTTGTAATGAAGTTGTTATCAGCAGGATAGTCTACCTGAAAATGAATGAAGTAAAAAAATAGGGGGGGAGTCAAAGATCTTATCACCTGTGCTATCTCTGTAATGTTTATGCACATGTAGTAAGACTGTTATTAATTACATGGCCTAGTGTTATTTCCATGGGATCTTTGCCTCATTTAGCATGCAGATTAACTGCACACAGTTAATGATGCAGCTGTTCCATATTTATTTTTATTTCCACTGTTTAATGAGTGAATACCTCCCTCATCTGTTTGCTGCGGTCTCAAAGATCCTGGTGAATAGGCATGGGAAACTCTGGTTCCCTGTGTCATTCACCACCTATGCTCTCCTGGTTATTGAAGCTGAAATGAGCAGTGCTACACTGCTGGAAATGTAGATTTCTTATGTTCACAAATAATAAATCAGAGGTGTTCATTTGTGTAAACACAATTTGGCCCAGAGGAAAAGCAGTTCAAAAGATCCCATGTTACTTTTATATCCATGTTCTATTATTCACTCTGCCCCATTGAGTTTTGTATTGCAAGCTGCTGAGCTCTCTGAAACCAGCCTCACAATACAATTCTAAGTATTGGAATAATCGTGAGGCCATCCTTAATTTGAAACCAGAGATTACTCCCCCCAGAATCAATAAAAATCTGTGCTGCTTTACTTTGCAAGGGCTAATAACAAACTTGAAAGACTTTTATTCTTAGCCTCATGGAAACCAGTAGAAACACTCATGAAGATCTTCCTATAAGAATATCTTTGAAACTGAGGAAAATTCTTTCAGCTCTGTTGAAACTGAACTAGACTTTTTCCTGCAACCTACACATGCATATTTGGAACAGAAAGGGTAAGATAAACTGTTAAAACACAATTTGCATCTGACTTTAGCATATAGCTTGAAGTATTTTTAAGAAGGGTTTTTCATCCTTCAAAGTTGAGTCTATTGGTATTGTATTATTCAGGTGTCTAGTGGTCATACATACAGAAGCAGAAAATGTGGTTACCTTGCTTTCATTCCATTGATACATATATGTGACTATTCTTTGCCAAAAGTAAGAGATATGTTGTTTAGTTCAAGGATATGTTATATTCTGATGACTGTAGAATCTCAATTTCATATTCCATTTCTTGTTATTAACTTTTTATTAACTCCAGATTGAGATACGTGTCATGAATGCACTTGGTGATTGAAGTTCATGTTTCTTCTTGGCTTGACATTACACCTGTTTTTATTTGTATACTAATCTGTTGAAATTCAAAGTGGTTTCTGGACTGAAAAGAACGTAGAGAAGCAAAAATAACTCTAATTTGTCAACAGGCATATACATGCTTTCTTTAAATGTAGATTTTTCCTATGTCTTGGTTGTTATCTCAGCTGTTACCAGGTAGCTCTATCAATATCACCCAAAGTTTACTTTTTCAGTCAGAGTTTTATATTAGATGTGACACACTTATTTGGGATAATTTCCCATGTGCAGCTATTGATTCTGCCAACAGTGAAATTTCTTCAAATCCTATGAATTACTTTTGACATTTTTACACAGGCATAAAATTGTGTTGCATTTCTTAAATGTTAAACATCAATTAGTTCCATGTACTCAATCCCCCTGAAGTAATTATTGCTTGTGTAAGGGAGACTCACAGAACAGCCAAAGGCTCTGCCTACTGTACTGTACAATCCAGAGAATAATTGCCTTGCATGGTAGTGTCAGGAAATGTTAAGTGATTCCATATTGAATCTACTTGCTGATGTCTTTGTTTTAATATTTCTTTAGAGGGTAAGGAAAAGCACAAGACTGATATACACTGAGGCAAAAATAATCTTGGCACTTTCTGTCTTGATAGTTAAAAATAACTAAATAAATATAGTCCTCAATAAATACTATCCTCAGAAACTCAAGCTTACTTTGTCCTAGGGTACTGGTAGATGCTGTTAGTACAGATTTAAGACAGCAGCTACCAAAGAAGTCATGCGTTGCTGGTGGAGAGTTGTGTGAAGAGCACTGACAATCTCATGTTAGATAACTCCCATTTCTGGTATTTCCCACAATCTGCAACAAGGTGTGAGAAGAGTTGTTTGATTTGGAATTATTTTCTTTCTGATTTTAATCTGTAAGTTGCACTTACACTTCTATATAGCAGTTTTCCGGTACCTAAAGGGGGATTATAAGACAGAAGGGGTGAGACTTTCTAAGCGGTCTGACTGTGATAGAACAAGGGGGAATGGTTATGAGCTGAAGGAGGGGAAATTTAGATTGGAGATTATGAGGAAGCTCTTTACCCGGAGGGTGGTTAGACATTGGAACAGGTTGCCCAGAGAGGTTGTGGATGCCCTATCCCTGGCAGTCTTCAAGGCCAGGCTGGATGTGGCCCTGGGTGACGTGGTCTAGTGATTGGCATCCCTGCTCAGTGCAGGGAGGTTGGAAATAGATGATCTTTAGGGTCCCTTCCAACCTGGGCATTCTATGATTCTATAAAGTATACCAATGTGGGGGTTTTTTGCATCCACCTTAATGCATGCATCTTAATGTGCAAGAGAGCAGGTTCAGTAGATTTTATTGCCATCCTAACACTTGAAATTTATATAGCATCACAATGATATTAGAGAGCTGAACTTGTTGCATGCTAGATTCTTTTCAACAATAAAATCTCTTCTGAATAGTTGTCATTCTCCAGCTTGAGATGATAGGGCTTTTCTCATAATTCAACAGACCAGAGAAACAATATTGGATTAACACAGATGTTTAAAGAATTTAGTAACATATGTCAGGCTGGAATATTAATCTTCCAGTAATTTTAATAATATGCAGATGCTTTAGATTTCCTTCATTATTAAGGTTTACTAAGATTTGTAAATGCACTACCACTTGGTTTCTATGAGGACATTTTACCCTTGGATATACTAGCCAAAAATCTTTCCGTTCTAACAAGAGGAACACTGAAAGTCAGTGTGAAGAAGTAATGCCTTGGAAAACTCATCCCTCCCAGAGCTTTCTCTGTCTCATTGCATTTGCAACGGGACTAAGACAGCATTCTGACAAAAGATGGCCACTGCCTTTACTACCTAGTCATCAGAGCTGAAGATGTACACTTAGATTCTCCATATCCTTACAGTTAAAATATTTGGATGTGTCAGTGAGTGGCCAGAGGAGGAAAATCCACAGTGAGGTAATGAAGTGAATGAAATACAGTGGGAGTTGCAAAAGAAAGAAGAAAGTCTGGATTACTTGAACAGAGTTCCAATTTCTGAGCTGTCCTTAATGATGATATTCCCTTCCCAGTACTAGTAGTATGAGATAAAACTGAATATTTTTTGCAAGTTGAAGTCTGATTTTCTATATATAAAGTCTCAGAAAGCTCAAGGATTAACTTTTTACATTACAATTTGTGAAACCAATTAAAATAATTCAGTAATGTATTGTACCTTCCCTGACCCCTAATGCTATATTAACACTGCTTATTATTTTCCTATCATCTTACCTATTTCAGTGATCCATCTAATCATCTATTACAAAGTGACATGTACACTTCCTTCAGCTGCCACAATGCCACCTGTGGTAACTGCAGTGCTAATATTTCATTACTGATGGTAAGATTGGACTTCCATTATTGTATGGCTTTGCATTTTCAGTATCTCAGTGAGGGTGATTAGACACTCTTGTAGCCTTATCTTTTAACTACTTATGGAAAGCAGTAAGTTCCAAAAGAGGTTTGGGGAAACTCAAGTGCAATTATCACATTATTATAATATAAATCTAGAAGCCCCTCAACCAGGTCACTATTACTGGCATCTTAGCTTTTTCACAGCAGACTCATCCATGTATTTGAATAACAAAAGCATGGAGTTATAATATTGAACAAAAATTATACAGAAAACAGTATCTATGGATTTTTAGAGGGAATATAATTCTTTTCTTCCAGGGCACAAACCAGTATCTATTGAAAGCTGGAATAAAACTTTCCCTGGGGATAAGATAGCTCATAACTGCCAATTGCTTTGTCTTCACCTGATATTACTGCATACTTCTAAAGTGGTGAGCCCAGGGCACCTGATATATGCTAATATCCCTAGATTGTTGCCTTAGGCAGCCTTAGGACTCTCTCGCATTATTGCTATGTCACAGAAGACAGCCAGTGATCAGGCTTTATTGTGATTATGGAAATGACCAGTGCAATAAGTAGAAGTTAAGTGTAAAATAAGCCAATATCTCTTTTCTTTAAGGAGGAATTATGAGCACTACTTTAGGGGAAATATTAATGAAGGTCTGGATCAGCTGCTGAAGTCAAAGCTCTGCCTGAGAAGCTAGTCAACCAATTCCTTTTTTTTTTACCCCACTCTGAAAATGGAAAGGGTAGGCACAAAGTCCACGTGTTATGGAGAATGTGGAAGGTTTAGGAAAATCAGACACTAAAAGAATGGGAGAAAAAGAGGGGTTAAGGAGTGGAGGGGTTGGGGGCTAGTGTTCAGAGAGTCTGAGGAAGATTTGTTTTAATACACTTCTTAATGACAATATTTGGCTTTGTGGAGGTGACATGCTTTAGAATTCTTTGAACTAGCTTTTTGTAACCATCCTTAAAATCAGCAGTTTTTATGGATTTTAATGCTAACATGCTTCAGATTTAACTCTTCTTAGACTATGTATTATAGGATGCAGTAGTCACAGAACATGAAAATGTTCCTAGAAATGCATTCTGGGACTGAAAAGAAGCACTCCTTTTAAAAAGGCTTGAGAAAGGATTGATCTCAAACACATTCAGAGAAGTGGAGATGCAAGTAGAATTAAAGAGTAGGCAGGAGAAGGAAGCATGGTAGTAGTGTGAATGGAAATAGTAAAGGAACACAATAATTTTAAAAAGCATGGTGGATGTATTAAGTGATTTACTTGAAATTAATGCATCTTTGGGCAGAATATTCTTTTATTGTGTCTTCATATCTTACATGCATGTAGCAATATATTGTGCACATGTAGAAAACTAATGTAGCTCAAAATGTGTAAGAAAACTGCCTAAAAGAATCCTGCTTAATCATTCTGTGCATGATCTCCTATCAGACCCAAAGCTGAACCCTGGAAAATATATGCAACAATTCTATTTTGCTAAGACATGAAACTGGCACTCCTAAGCACATGATGTGTTTAAAAATGATATCATAACTTTCCTCCTGTTGTTCATCTTCAGTGTTATTTTTCCTCTAGTGCAAATCTCTACCTCCCAATAAAACCAAGTGGAGGCAGAGTACATTAGAATGAATCCCCTTAAATATAACCTCAGGTTGTGCACTTCAAATAAGATGGATTTTCCAACCCATCGTTAAGGCACCCTGTGACTTAGATCAACATAATGAGTAGCAGTGCCTGAGGCTGTGTCTATCCTAGTACAACAGACTTGGTCTAAATATTTTTGTAGTGTACTCATTGAATCTAGCAACTAAAGAAGTAAAAATAAGAGGCAATAGGAATTACACATTAATTCTCCTTCTTTATTTAATGTAAACTAAAGCTGTTTAGGTGATGATTCAAATTAAGGCAGTTTGTATATGTTTGGGGAAAGTGCATAATTATTTACCTGTGCAAGTGTGCTTTCTAATTCCAGCAAGAGTTCATGAGTTCGTGTTGATATTAGTCATGATGTATTAGAAAAAGCGTTTGGAGTCTTATTATATAGGACCAGCTTCTATTAAGCAGATGTAGGTATGCACATTTGTGTGCACATCCACACACTCCTTCTGAAGATGCCTGAAAAATAATCTAGGATTTGATGCAGAACTACAGTTGAGTTCCTCAGTCCAGTTCAAATCTTCTGTTGGTTGAGGTAAGTGGAGAATGAAGAATTCCAGTGTAACATTCCAGGTAAGTTATTTGGGTGCAATATAAAAAAATAGAACTAACACTGTTTAAACTATTTTTTCTATCAGAATGCTATAATTGCTCACTTAATTACCAGCAGAAGTAACATGGGAGGTATGACTAGGGAGACTACAAGGAGCCCATAGTCTGTCTAAATTAATTTTTATTCATTTATTTCTCATAAAGCAATGAAAAGTGAGTTGTCCTTTTGCTGAACTGAGGAAGCTAATGCAGTGTCCTGACTTTCTGTAAATGTTAACATCCTTCCTGTCATATCTATTGCCTTTCTATCTGTTCAGTCAGGGTGAAAGTTGCTGGGATTCTAACCTTTCCTGTTGAAGATTTTAAGAAAACCCCTGTAAGCTTTTCAGCAGATATATTATGTTATTGCCTAGTTTGTTCACATGTTGCCATGCCTTGAACAAAGATGCTTCAGTAAACAATTGCATCTCCTGATACTATCTTGCTGTGGAGATCTGGCTTCTGGTATTTTCCTTTCTTATAGCAAGTAAATCAAACTCCATTGTAATTGCTTAGAAGTAAAATAAGAAGGCCTTTGAAAGATAGGAGAGTTTATTAAAAGCTAGGTGTGATTCTGTGAAATCAGGGCAGTGCCCAAACTGATATGATTCATAATGAATATTGAAGTTGTTATAGTTATGTACTCTTTATCTGATATTAAATGATATTGAAATTATAATATGAACTTATTTTCAGGAAATGAGATACAGGAGCAGTGAAAAATCACTTGTGTTACACATACACATCAATGAAAACTTCGCCAAAACGTGCTAGTTCTTTGAAGTTATGGATGAGGAAAAGCCTAACGTGGTGTTTATCTTGAAAAAAAAAATGGGTTGCTGACGTTTGATAAGATGTATTTTCTTCACAAGTCTAGTAGAATTGTCAACAGTATAGGCTGTTAGCAAGGTTTCAGGTGCACTTACATATTGGAATGACTATGTCTTTTTGTTAGTTTCCTTTAGCTATTCTCCAAAGAATCACATCAGATGCAGTCCTGATGTGATGAAGAGTTAAACTACTGATTTGATTTGATGTGGTTGGCCTGTTTTGTCTGGAATATTTCTGTTGAGATTGGTTAGGGATACTATGTCTACTGCTTAAACATAGATTTACTTCTGTAGTAGAATCTCTCTGGAAGCTTTGTGAAATATTTTTTCTTTGCTTTTCACTGTCTGCATAATGTAAACTTTCTATTATTTATCTTTATTCCTTTGTGTTTATCCTAAATTAAGAAGGGATGCCTTACCAGAATTCTTAAAGCCTTTAGCAATAAATTTAAGTACCAATCTTGTGCCAAGACAGCTGGCAAAACTTCTATTGTCTTTTCCTGAGTTGGAGTTGTTTTTCACCTTCTGTTCATCACCAGCTGTGCAAGCTCTATATGTATTCAGCTATGTGTGTAAGAAAAGAGACACTTCAAAAATTATACCAAAGTCTTGGGATTTTTCTGTAAGTTTGGAAAATTGAATGAGAATGGGCTGGATGGGTTGTTACATCTTTTCTTCTTACATTTTCCTTGGAAGTGTACCAATTCTTTTTTTCTTTGCAGGTTGGGATCTACCATGGATTAGGAATGTCCAACTTCATAAGTAAGTTTGTATAGCAGCTCCCTTTGGAAGATGGAGAAGAGTGACTTATGCTTTATTAGTCTTCTATATTTCAAATAGTAATTGATGTAATCCACACTTCTGTGAAGATCTCTATTTTGTAGGCCTAATCTGATCTTTTCACTTCAGCATTTCTGAGAACAAGTGATACCTTGGTGGTATATATGCTTAGCTGTTGCCTTTTTAGATGTATTGCTAAAGGAACAGAATGAAATTTGCCTGGAAAGATAAGCTTTTCCTCTCATGGCTTCATGAAGCCATATTCTAAATGTATCTGTCAAGTGTTTTAAGGTTCCTTTACAGTTTTTCTTCCTTCCAGTGTAATACCAAATGCCTCAGATCATACATCCTTGTATGTCATTTTCTACAATTCTTTTCTTTATCAGACCACATGGTAGTTAATGTATTGGTCAGATTCTAGCAGTAATTGTAATTGGCATCTCTATTTTTTCAGTTGCTTGACAATAAGTCACTGTTGAGTCGATAGAGAAGGTATATTACTTATCAGTGGTGTATTCCATTAGGTCCTCAGATTAAATGTAATTTATTGATGCATCTACAATTGGTATCGCCCTCGTGGTAGTAGATTGCTTGTTTCTCCTCATTCCTGACGTCAGCAGATAACCCCATACATGTTTTAATGGAATAGTTTTCTGATCAGCATTTCTAGTCCTTTGTTATACAACCCACTTTCTCTTCAACTGCAGTATTGAACTTGAGTCACTCACAATTGCCATACAATCCCAAGGAATACAGTTTCTTCTCTCTTCCAGGTCTTATTAACATGATACAAAGTTTGAGAACAGGTTACTACCACAAATTCCTATCAGGTATCAAAAAGTCTGTCCTTAATTTTATATGGAAACTCCTAAATAACTTAAATTACTTTTATTGGAGAAAAAAAATGTTATGACAGTTTTTCTGGAATGCCTCTCTTCAGAGCTTGAAAGAGCACTTCACTGTAGCTTGAACAGGGCTTGGAAAGAAGTTGGCTAAGTAATTGAAAAATTCTAGGAATTATTCCAGTTGCTTTATGCTTTCTACTGTAGACATTCATGGAATAGCTTGCGTTTTTGATGCATTTGGCATTATACCATCTTCAGTACACAGACAATATAGTCTAGTTGAATTTGGAGCTTGTTTACTGAATTTAAAACAATCCCTCCTGATATTTCTATGATCTGTCAGATTGTCAGCACATATACCAGCTTATTAGCCAAGTGATGTCACCTATCAGGAATGAGATTCTCTTTATATATTGTATTGTCATTGTGTGCCTTAACTTCTTTTTGCGGTTCTGGCCATCTTGTTCATCGCCCCATAGAATGTGGTTTGACTCTGTTTTATCCATGAGGTGGTTTCTTTAAACTACTGCTGTTGTAATACTTCATATTGTCAATACCACTTCCAAAAGCAAAATGTTTTCCTGACAAATTATTTATCATACACGCTCTTTATTTTTGCAGTTGATCAGAGCTCAGAGAACCGTAATGTGTTAATAGCTGATGGAGAATATTGTTACTGGGGTTTGCCACATTCCTAAAGTGTACAAAATGAAACAACAAAAGAGTTGTATAGAGAAAATAAGCAATGAGACCAAAAGTCACATGGTTTTAAATACAAAAAAGTTACAAGCATCAGTAAAATCTGTGGTGGTTTCCATAGAAACTGATCTTGAGCATAGTCCTCATTGATAATGACAAGCCATGATCAATGCTGGGGAAAATATGCTTGATTATTGCTACTAATAAACTTCTATCTAATTTAAGTATGATCTAAACAAGGCAAACTATAGGAAAGAGACTATAGAATGAAAATAGTAATTTAGAATTAATCTTGCGATATAATTTCAAAATTATATATACATGGATACATATAAATACAGAAAATCAACCACAGACAATAATTAACACAAAAATGTTTTTTCCTGGTGTCCTTGACAATTATCAAATGTTTGATTTGCGATTTTAGTAACACCAGAAATACTTCTAGGAGTATATTATATTTCTTCTAGATTTTAAAATATATATGATATAGTATATGATAAAACACTTACTGATTTTAAAATAGGGAAAACAAACCAAACGCTTTTCATAGAATCATAGAATGGCCAGGTTGGAAGGGACCCTAAAGATCACAAAAAAATACAGCACAGGAGAACTTAGTTGTCATGAGCACCTAATCACTTCACAGGAACAGGATGATCTTATCGACTGAGGTAGTAGAAAGAGAATTAATGGGGAAAAAATAGTCATGTATGTATGTATGTATGGGCTACTAAAGCCATTTTCTGCATTTTATTTTATGTAAAAATACTCCTTTTAGAAATGCTTTCAAAGAGGATTGTTCCATCCTTCAGAGGAAGGAGCAGTTCTTTCAACATCCCTCTGATAACAAAGCCTCCAGACAGATCACATTAAGAACAGACAATGAAAAGCAAGCTTTCATTTTCACCCTTCCTGAATACCTTGTTATTGTGTCTCAGTCCTAATCTGGAGGTTTTATTTAATTCTTGACCCTTTTTGATATCTTCTTCGTGTGTTCCTGATGAGATGGTCATGTTCTCATTCTTCTGAATACGCTTAAAATTTGCTCTTTCAAACACTTCTAATGTATGAAGTACAATGGTGTCCTATAAGAACTAAGGAGTAGATGGAAGATGAATGAAATGTATTTAATTACCATTAATGTGTATTGCCCTGTAGCAAATCAGCCTGACAAAAAGTCTTACACTTTCAGAGGTCTAAGGCCTGTACATTACACAGTTTATTGATTTATCATGCTTGGCTAGAATCTGATTCTAGTATCTGAAACAACAGTGTTTATTTTATAGTTGTTATATTCCACATTCTAACATTGCTGAATTTTCCTTCATTTGATTGTCAGGGCAAGTATAATCTGAAAAGTCAGCTTTGCACACAAGATTTGAAGCACAAAAAATTAGATTTTTTTTTCTTTTTGGCTTATTTCCCATTAGTAAATGACAGTCCTTTTGCCTTCGGAGTAAATGACCTTTTAAGAACCAAGTTTCTATGCTTATAATATGACTAAGATTTGACCTATAATGTCTATTTCTCTAAAGCAAAATGAGGTCCTTAAATATTTAATTCTGAAAACAGTTTCTCTAGGGTGGGAGAAGCAGCAAATGGTAATGTGACAAAAGGAAGTGATGTTAATGAAAAAGCCTCATTCTCTGCAGAGGAATATATGAAGAAGGCATGGCTGAGAAACATTTAAAATATGATTTGATAACAGACAGTGTGTTTGGTTTTGTTTTCTCTTGTATTTAAATTGCTGGAACAATATTTTACTTGTTTATCCAATTCTGTGAATGTTTATCAGCGGTCATGTTTGTGGTGTACAAATTTCAATTGATTCAGAACTATAACTTAATTTTGAGTAACTAGTTCCAAATAATCAGCTTATAGCAGATAGGTGGGTATTCTTAATGAACTGTAACTGAACTTTAGGTTTCATATCTTCATCCAGGAGAGGATTCACTTTGGCAAGGGAAGCAAAATTCAGGCCTAGACATGGCAGGAATGTTTGGCATTGGGATGAAAAGGTGTAATAGGTTGGAATTTCTATGTGTGCTCCTTTTCTATCTAAACTCTCAAGGAAGATTTTATTTGGGATTTGCCAGTAGTTGCTGTAGGATCTGCTTCAGAATTTAGTGCTGCTGGATCCTGTGGCTGGCAGTAGACTTGCATCTCCTATGGCTGAATCACTTTTCTAAGTTAACTTACATCTTAAATGTGTAAAGTTTTGCCAGATAGGTAACATTAAGCTCTTTATTTTTTACATCTAGTTGAGGTAAGACACTGAAATAAAATATTTTTACTTTCTGTGATATAAATAGTGTGAAGTTTCCAGCCTTACATTCAAAAGAATAGCTGTGGCACAAATTTCTCTGCCTAAAGTAACTTAACTGACATGTTCTGTACTACGATTTTGTGATGATTTTCTCTATTATAATAAGAAATGAATCTTAGTGGATGACAATGTCTTTCAAACTCAACTTTTTAACAGGCATAAAATATGCAAGGAGAATTTCTTTAAAGATTTTCATTGCATAATTCATATTCATGATTCTACAGCAAATGTTTCTTTCAAGAAAGAACGAACTTATGGAGAGTATGTTTAGAAATTATGACTGTCTAACAAATATATATATTTATATATATTTAAATATAGATGTGACCAAATGTGCTCTCTGACTTGAGGAGCTTCTGAATGAGAAATGGATTAAATTGTTGGCACGTTTTCATACTTATTGAACTACTACATAACTGGCTAAATCTTGGCTTTGTTTGTTCTCAAGAAAATCCAAAACGACAATAACAAAAAATAATCCAAAAAACCCCAACAAGCTCTTGTAGTGAAAGACTGGGGTTGCATACATTTTTCCTGTGCATTTCCCCTTCTCTAGTGACTTACCCTTCTCTTCCCAATTTTATACAGAAGCCTTTTAATTTTTATATCATTGTCTTAAATTCTTAGTTGTCTCTAAAATTCTTGTTTTAAACTGAATCAGTGTGCTATGAAATTTCCACTATAATGTTATATTAGAAACACAAAAATTTTACTGTACTGTTGAAAGCAAGATGATGATAGAGGAAGTTGAGGGGGGCACAATTCCAGGAAGATTTTACTGTGTTAAGAAAATTTAATAGATAAGCATTTTAGAAAGCTGAAATTCTCCCTCTGTTTTTGTGTTTTTCAGTTCTTGTAACCCTCTGCAGCACAAACCCTGTTAAGTAACAGGCTAATATACAAACTAAGCTTTTTAATGACTTCTCATGTCAGAAGTTAATTGAAATGGAAGTTTTATAATGATAAAGCTAATAACATGTTAGTGGACTATATATATAGTGCATTTGTCTACATTTGTGTCTTAGACTATACTGTATGATTTGATTAATTATCAAAAGTGGTATTTAAGAGATTTGGTACATAATAGTAAAGATTATTTAATATTATTCGTTTTTGCTGGCAGAATGAAGTCAATTTTCAACACTTAAGATCACTTTCTTCAGCTGCCTTATGCTTGTTCCTGAATAGATGCTGTCACACGTGAGTCTACGCTTTTTTGGTGCAGATTTCAGCTTATGTTATCAGAAAAGCAGAATCTGAAAATGTCTTGAAAACAATGGGATGTTGAAAAAAAGATAAAGGGAAGGTTTTTTTCTATTTATAGTTTGTTCTCATCAAAGATCTTTTCAACAGAATCAATGCCTCTGGTTTTCACAATTCATTTACCTGCTTTTTGGGCTTGTCCAGTACGAAACAGTTTGCTTTAGGTCTGGGGAAACTAGAATTTTATTGGATTTTAAAAAGTGAAAAGAATATAAAAGTATAAATAACTTTATATTGGAAAATATGTAGTTTTACATAAATATTTAGCACAGTTTTGTATCAGTCAGATTCTAAAAAATACTAATTATGTTTTTTTTCCTTATGACAGGGTAGATCTTTAAAATATCTCTAAAGCTTCAAAATAGGAAATAGAATACTAATAAAAATGAAAAGTTAAATAATACCTGTCTATCAGAAAAAAAAGGGGGCATCTTTATTTTTCATTTTGGAATTAGTTTTTAATTTATATTATTTATTTATTGTTTGGTTTATAGTGTTCATTTGTACTGAAAATTGATCTCAGTTTGGGGTGTCAAACTAATCTCAGTTTGGAACATCAAACTGGTTTTCTTCTAAGATACAACTTGGGTTTTGGTGTTTTTCTGTTGGTGGTTTGGTTTGTGATGTCTTTTGTCTCTTAAATTAAAAATCACAACTAAAATTAAAGCTTCCTGGCAAATTCTGTGCTGCCTTAAAGTAGTGGCTGGAGAGACATAAATGAATGGTTGGCACAACTTGGTTAAAAATTCATTTACTGCAGAAAGAAGACAATAATCCATTTTATTTATCCTATCTCCAAAGCATTTTAAATCTGCCTGCTGCGTGCCAAATGGAATGAAACCAAACCAGACTCACACACCTCCAATGTCAAAGCCTTCAGATCAGTTTTCAAAGTTGCTATTAAAAGCAGCGAAACAATTTGAGAAGCTAAATTTGTCAAATGGCTCTGTAATTCAGAAACACTCTCCCAACCCCAATTTTGGATTGCTCCAACCACACGCTCTGCCAGTTGCCATTAGCTGTGAGGTGCAGTGTGCTCCTTGCAGTCTCCCTAATCAGAGGTAACATGTCATCCTTGCACATTTGGAAACCTCTGTCCTTACCCTGTCTGCAATGCTAATAGTTTCCACAGAACTGTTTTTCCCATTGTTTTCCTCAAGATCAGGTACCAACCTATGTTCAGGCCACTGAAAAAACTGATGGGAGAGTTAAGGCATGTGGTTGCCTGTTTGTAGCTGTTTGATGTTTGCTTGGGTTTTTTTATTTCTCCTGTTGTGTTCTCTTCAAGGTTTTTTAAGTTTTTTTAAAAACAAAATTGCAATTGATAGGAAAGTAGAAAGAAGTATCTGGTTTTGTGCTTCCTACTATAAAGTGTTCAGCTGCTTTTATAGTGGAAAACCAAATGCTGAGGTGATAGGAATGTCAATTTTGAGGCCAGATAATAAAAAAGATCAGTGCAAGGCATTATTTCCTTTTGCACTGCTACTAGCAGCAAAAGCTCTGTAGTTGGCTTTATGAATTTGAATAAACTCTGAATTTGCATATGCAAATTTTTTCTACTGAAAGCAAAAAACACATTAACTAAATTTTTATAGCCTCTGACAGAAAAATGAAGACCTCAAAGCTTTCACGGATATCATGTGGACATATGGAAGGGGTGAGTAGTTGGTAATGCAAATGAAGCTAGCAGTGGTTTTGTAGTGTTCAGCTAGAGGCACTCTATGCTGTTATCTGCATTCATTAAAGTTTGGGGCATCTGGATCTTTTTGAAAATAAAAAGTCACTTTCTGTATGAAATATTTTGGAAGGACACACCCCCAAAAGCGAACGTTAGAAAAATCTACTGCTTGCCCTGCCTCCTCCACTCTTGCAGATAAGAGGTGTTACCTCTTATTTTAACAGTGCCTTTCAGCTTTTATCTAGAGCTTGCTCACACTCTCATCCTGTATACTGGGGATTGGAGACTTGCTATTGTTGTTCTCCATTTTCCTGGCAGAATTCCTTGTATTTAAGAAGGCTAGCACTCCTATTTAATGCTTCTTTTGTTGTTGACCTTGGTAACATATTTTGAGCAATCTGTATTTGTGTGACATTATTGCTGAACAGCTTCATATCTGTTCATTATTTTCAGAGAATCCTCTCTGATGGAAATGATGGGTAGAAGAGGAAGTGTGTAAGTTTATTCATAGTGAAAACAACTAGCATAAGAATTAGAATTTCTCTTATTTGTGCTTTAATCCTTCTTTACGTTTCACTGTATTGTGAAATATAATGAGCCTCACATGCTACACTGGTCTAGTGCCAGCAGAATTTCTTTCACAGTTGATTCCAGTGAATAGAATTATCTATTAATGGTCTTAAAAATAAATAAATAAAGACCAATTCTTTAACTGTGGAGTGAAGTGACACACTTTATAATAAAATTGGTCTTGACTTGCGTGGCCAGGAAGATTTTTGTCTTGCAGCCATGCTAAGTGGAGTATTGTATAAGTGACTGTAACCTCTGAGCTCTGTGACCCCTTTGCGTTAGAAATCACTGTACAAGTTTGCATGATTGCATAACTAACACAGACAATGAAGTTTGCCAGTAAAATACTTATTTCTGAAGCAAAAGGAAAAAGAAAATTTAAGAGGAATTATGAATGCTATTAAAAATATGCTATTAAAATAAAGCCACGATTTTAGTCCTTGAGTGCCTGCATAACAAATTTTCAGACAAATCTTTAATAGTCTAGAGCTGCTTTCTCTTTAAAGGTGTACATCAACAATTTTTGTGTCTTTGTTTAGCATTTAGTTTTGATTAAAGAAGGAAGTGTAAATGTTTTGTTGGCCTGTGCATCAGGAATTGTGAAAGAAACTCTCAGGAGAAACAGCAAAGAATAAACTTAGCAATAACAATAATATACTGCAACACAGATTTTAAAGGCGTTAGAATAAAAGAATTAGAAAATGAAGAAAATAAAGCTTTTTTTAACTTTTTTTTTTCTATTAGATCCCTCATTCAATCCTGTTACACATGATGCTGTGATTTTAACCTAAATAGAAAGGAGAAGATCAGTTTGCGGAACAAAAGTGCTTCTACGGCTCCTACTGTCTCACTAGTTGGCAAGTGTTTAACAAAGAGAAGTGAGGAGAAACTGTAAAAGTTTGTGGAGATGTAGCCCTAGTTACAACCTAGTCACAAAGATATTGCTGATTTAGTTTTATGAGTACTTTTAAAGATTTCTCTTTTCCTGGAGAACTCACTATTTAAGTCTGAAAAGTTCCATATTTATTCCCATATTTTATTGTTTTGCAAGAATATAAGCCTATGCAGGGTATGAAATGACCCAAATTTACATTCTCAGAAGATTTGTATTTAAGTGTCCAGATATTTATTTTTTTATCATTTCCAAATGTTAAAGAAAGTTTACACTCAAGTACTTTATAAGTAACAATTACTTTACACCATTCTGGGGTGATTGTAATGTGTGTAGACATTGCCTTTGATGTGAAAATTAGAGTTGGGAAAACTGAACTGGAGATTACTATCCCCTCCAGTAATTGCAGAACATGATATATTATACCCCTCAAAGGCAAAACAACTTGCAGAGTTCAGGCTGTTGCATTAATGACAAGATGTATGGGAACTTAATTTTACTAACATCTAGTCGTGAAAAATGAGTAAAATATCAAAATCCTATGCATTTATAAGAATTTAATGGCAAGGAGTATTCTGCTCAATATGCAGAATCTAGTTCTATCTTACTGTTACTGTAAAATCAACATACATTTCATGGAAAACTTCATAATTTAAAGGAAGGAGATTGAACATATGTTATTTGCTTGTGTTATATCTCATACAAATGTATGGGAAACTGGCAATCTTCCATAGGACTATTACTTAATATATTGACAAGGAACAGAGAAATAACTTTTCTTAACTTAATTCTCAATTTCTTTTTTCTATCTAGTGATTATTCTGCAATTTGCAATGAAGTATCACATTTTGTCAGTATTTGTAAAGCATCTAAAGCCAGTAAAGATCCTTCTACACTCAATATAATCTTGAATTTATATTGATCCTTGACAGATTTATGGCTCTAATCAGCTTACTTACCTAGGTTTCTGATATGAAGTTATTTAACTAGAAGATGCATACAGAAGATATGAAAGTCTGTGTGAGTTATGTTTACTGAGGTCTATTAAAATGTTCTTATTTTTGAACTACAAAAAAGTAAGAAGCAATGTTGTGCAAGAGGCTTTTGTAAATTATGCCATAATATTGTGGTAATAGCATCTTTGCAGTTCTTGCTGCCCTGGTTTCATTGACAATTGTTTCTCAGAGCCTTCTTTACTCCCCTTGATAGTTTGTTTTTTCTTAGTTTAAAACTGTTCCATGGAGGAAATAGCTGAGAGGAAGTAGGAAAAAAAAATGACCCAAAAAAAAATCTTCCTAATGACTTTCTTCTGAATACCTCTGCTCTGAAATGCTACAATGCATTTCACTCAACATTTTGGTTGAAAACAGTGAAGATGTCTAGTAAGTGTTATGTCCACCATGGTCCAAATGACATCAGTGAAGTTTTACTGAATTCCCTTAAGGGCATGTTCTGGGGGGATCTGAACTTCAGTGGAGTTCCTTGAGGTTATAGACTATTAAGATGAGTTTTCTAATGTTTGGATTTGTTTTATTCCTTTACAGGCATTTGTGGCAATGTTACTGCCAAAACAGATTCAGCTTTTTGTTATGAAATGCTAGGAAAAGCATTCTCTTTAGTTAAATATGTCACTGCAGACAAATATCTTTATTATTGTTCTATTGTGTAGATTTTCCTGTTCCTAAATGGTGGCATGTCATGCTAAACTGTGAAAACAGCACAGGTAAGAGCATTTTTTTATGCAACAAAACATTGGTTTATATACTTCTGAATTTCTTATGATTAATAGCATAAGAAAACTATTCACCAGAGAAAACATTTTATTTTAAGTCCTTTTAAGTTATTACTCAATGACAGAGTAACTGTTTGGAAGTGATAAATCTGTCATTAACCCAAAAGAATAAGTCAGTTTTTCAGTAGTCTGCTTTGAGATGAAGTTATTAACAGAAAAAAAGTTAGGATGAATTTTTACTCTTGTAAAAGATGAAGCATTTTCAGAGGTTTTAATGCTTGTGTCATTTACCAGTTAAGTATTTCTAAATAACTTGCCATCTGGTCCCTGCTGGAGCATTCAGAAAGGCTATTCCCATTGAAATGAGTTAGATACCCATGAGCTCTTGAAAGTGAACTAAAGAAAGCATAAACGGAGCCAAGGATTCTAATAGCTTGTGAAAGTGGCTTTCAACTCTTTTTTTCCCTTTTATTTTATTTTTAGTTTTTTGATTTCAACCTCATTTAAAAGCATAAGAAAGTTGAAACCAAATTCTTTGGATTTTGTTGCTGTCTTTATCACGGGATACAGATATTTAAAGTGCAGAAAATTTCTTACTCTTTAGCAATACTACACCAACAGAAAAGAAAATATGTCCATGAATATGTTTATAGCTGTCAAGTAGAGAAAAAAATGACTGTTCTTCAGGATTTCTGAAGGATTCATCTGCTCTTTACCTGCCTAAATCTTGTTTTCTTACAGGCTTTGAAGTTCGTGTTGTTTCTGCTACAGGTTTGTACTTGCATAACTCTTTTATTCAAGTGTATCTATTTTGGGGGGGGGGGGGGGGGGTTTGGGGGTTTTTTTTT